>JANHGN010023648.1:52651-87584 GCA_024605025.1 Megaceryle maxima | reverse complement strand
TGTTCTAAAACTTTTTTTTTTTTTTTCCCTTTTTTTTTTTTTTCTCCCCCTTTTTTTTTTTTTAACAACTATTAAAATTTAATATATAATCATAGCCCATTACGGAATTCTACAAGAGTGTTAAAAATAACCCAACAGGAAGCATTAAAGCACTTATTAAATTCTACAAGTATTTACAGTAATTTCTGCATAGGACTCTATTAAATAATTTCCATGGCACACTCAGGCCCATTTCTACCAAGTTCCACTGGATTTTTCCAAAACGGTCAGCTCTTTCTTTTCCATTTTGATGAACAAAGAAGAGAAGCAGTCTGGTTCTTATCTGGGAGCTGGTTAGGCCAACACCAGTGGCTGCAAAACACAGACCCAGACTCAGCTGGTGAACCTCAGCATAAATCTGTTGCCTTCACATCCAAGCTCCGGGACTCCAGCTCCTCCTCTGCCCACAGCTCACCTCAGTATAAATCCATGTGTCTCCTGCTTTTGGCTCTCACTCCCCAGTTAGGCAACTTGCAAAGCTATTGTTTTGAACTTTGGTATATTTTAGGAGCTGTAAAATTAGCTGTGTTAGCTCATAACTTATGAAAGGGGTTCCTGAGATGTTATTCCCTCTAACATTTTCTGTTGGAGATGGATGGGACAGCCAAGGACTGAGGTCACTGATTCTTTGTGTTTAGCTGGAGAGGGGGAATTTGCAGCGCTTTCCAGCAGACTGTCTCCCAGTGACTGTCAGGGTTATGCAACTGGGATGTCTCCACGGTGCCCTGGAAAGCTACAGCTGATCTCTGCTAGAGATGCTCTTTCCGAAATAGACACTGTGTTTCAAAGGATGACACTTTCTGACTTCCCAGACACAAAGGCACAATCGTTTCCATTACAGAGCTTGTCTCATCACCCCAGGTTGTGCTGGCCTGAAGGAGCTGCTGTCTAGAGACCATGCAACCGGGCTGCGAAGATGGGTCATGCTCTGCACAGTCAGTTGCCAAAAATACTTCTGGGAACAAAAACACCCCTTGATTTTTCTGCAACCGAAGTAAATCTGAGACAAAAAACCCAGAGGGAGCTGTTGGCACACGCCACAAAGCCATCAGACAGGAATCCTGCTGGCAGATCACACCAGCTTCTTGACAGGCAGAAGTTTAGAAACCATTTAGCACATGAAAGCTGGTTAATATGTGTGTATCTAAATGTATATGAGAGACTTATGCATAGGGAAGCTGGGCTAGGCATATCATTTTCCAAAGCTGAAAATGTGTCACTCAGCCATAACTGCTAAACTGAGAGCAATCAGGATGATTGCTTTAGAAAGGGGAGCTCGAAGGAGGCTCTCAGAGACACTTACACCCACAGTTGTGGTTTGAACAGGGTGGTTCTGGCTAGTGGCTGAAGAGATGCAACTGCACGGAACTGGTGAATGACAGCATATTCTTTTACACTTTCCTCAGTAATATACTCTCTTTGCAGACTGAAAACTTCCCCATAGTGCCTTTTGGCTACCGAAACGTAAACAGATGCTCCCCTGCAATTAAGTCTCAAGGAGTTGCACATTTGCATTGATTTTGCACTTGCTAGGAGACTTCCTCCAAATTACTCCCAGACAGTAACTTTGCTGATTTGAGAGCTGGAGCAGGAAATGTTTTCAGCACAGTTGCTCGTTGTTTTGCAAACGTCCTTGGGACAGGCTGCTTGCCCATAGCTACTTCGTGAGCCACCAGCATGAGCGATGTCACTTGAATATCGTTGAACCGAGAAATAAACTCCCTAAGCTAAACACAGATCGGGGATCAAAGGCATTTTGGAGACCTGCTGTCATCATTTCTGTAGCTCCAACAACTGCTCAGCTCTTGCTGGTGAATGATCGGCGTCTGTGCGACGCCAGCCGCTGTGAAAGGGATGGGTGTTCAGGGAATTATGGCAAGGAGTTTACAGGGAGGCTTTGACTTTCGGTGCTGTAGCGACTTGCCCATTAAGTGCTTGATGGACTTTGGTTCTTCTTCTCTCTGAGCTACTCTGTGTGTTATACAACTTTCCTTGGCTTGCCTCTAAGCTCTGGCTTCACCATGGGAAAAGCTTCATATCATCAGGCCAGGTATATAATAAGGTGTAATCTCCTTGAGTTATTTATGAACTAAGAACACATCCCTTGGCAAGGCGGCGATGCCTCATCTCAGACACAATTCCTTAAAAAGCAGCTTCCTTATTTCCCAGATGCAACTTGCTCTTCTAAAAATCGGATTTCTGCTCCCGAGTGCCTGGTTCACAGCCCAGGCTGCAGAGGATGGAGGTAGACAGGGAAAAGCAGATCCCCCCCTCAGCTCCTGGGCTGTGTTTGTCCTCTGCCTCCCAGGGACCCTGCCATGCAGACACCTCCCCAGTCACACCCACGGCACAGCTCGTGCATATTCCCCCCTACTGATGGATCTCTTATTGCTTTTGTCTCTGTAAAAGTGCTGTTGATAAGCTCGTTAACATAAATTAGTGCAAAATTACACTTGCATGAGATGGCTTGAGCCCTGCACTGGGAGCAGCCGTTGTTTGTCACAGCAGCATCATCCTTCTGGAGCTGCGAGTTGCCCTGCACCCCAGGGTGCTGGAAGCACCCCTTCCTCCCCCCAAAGGAGAGATGACATTGTCACACAAGGTGTCTGGACATCTGCCACCTCGAGAGATATGCTGCTGGTGTCACTCCAGAGATTGAGGTGGGACAGGGGTCACAAGCCCCACGATGCTCTTCTGGGCTTTGTCCCATGCTTTTCAGGGCATTCGGAGCAAGCGTGTCACCTCCTCTCAGCACTCTTTCTCCATCTCGAGTCGTCCTTTTACCATCATTTTACCATCCCACACATTGTACAACAGGCTTCAAAGCCCTCAGAGAGTACCTCCACCAACGCACAGGAAGAGCTGTGTAGCAAATGCAACTGATAGCTTGCATTTTGATTTTATGCTCCATAAAAGTCCATTCCACCTTGGAAGGAGAAACAAAGAAGTGGGGAATCCAACTGTATCCCTTGGATATCATCCAGAGGAAGATCAAATCTCCATAATGCAATAAAGCAGATAAATGAAAAAAGGCTCTGTAATTGAGGTGAAGTCCAAATTTCCTCCGTGTCAAAGGGAAAAGTTACTGGCCTCTGATCAAAAGCATGTTCTGTGCTGACCAAATAAGTAAATGCACAGGATCAGAAGCTGAGCACTTCTGGAAAGACAGTATGGGGGAAATAAAGGGCTAAATTGATAATCCTATCAGGAAAATATAACAATCTGGAGCTACATATGAAAGATGGGATCCAAATCATAGCAAATTCATCAAATTTGCCTCTCTCTGCTTCTCGTACTGATAGTGGGATTGGCTGCCCAAAGTTTTCCAATTACCTGCATTACAAGTGCACAGCTTTTCTTAGAGGAGTGGGGCTTTTATGCCTGAAATTGTAATCCTCATAAAAGGATTCCCATCCTGTCCTTAGCAAAGTCAGAAGCCAGGGTTTTCATATCGCCCTTAGCAGAAAAGGGAATTTCTGCATGATTAGCATCTGCACGCTGGTGCTTAGCAAGAGCTCCTTGCACAAAACTCCTTAGACTCCTCAGGAACCAAGCCAAGCTTTGCTCCAGTTTACTGCCCTTTCTTTTCACTTTTTTCCCCCCCCATTTCTTTGCTTTTGTTTCTGTTTCTCCGAGAGACTCCTCCTGGCCTGTTAATGGCACAAGCCTGGGAATTAAAACTTTTGGGTGTTGAATTAGAACATGCTCCACTAGCTAACTCTGAGCTGCAAGCATCTGACCGATGGCTGGGGGCAGTGTCCTCAGGACATTAGCAGGAGCAGCCTGGAAGCATCATGACCTGTGGCACTAAGCTTACGGGTGTCCAGATAACATGGTTTTACTTTAGTGTATTAAAAAAGAGCTAGCCTCAGCCTGCCTGTGCCCTGGAAGGAGCAGTTTCACTAAGCCTGGTTTAAAGTTTTATTGTATATACAAGGAATATAACTGAAAACATAGATGCTTATCTAACCAAGCCCACGGGCACAAACAGCAAATAAAAAAGCCATTCATTCACCCGCCTTTGCTGTCACTGAAGGAAGCTCCTGAGCTATCTGCAGCAAACAGAGATGTTTTACAGAAGAAAGGATGTCAGCACTGGATTAACTCTTTCATTTGCCAGGGGTGCACGTCACTATTCCCTGCGATTCCCTCCAGCTGCCCCAGTCTGGAAGCTGCAGCCCAGAGCCAAGAAGTATCTGAAGGATATGAAAGGATGCACAGAGAGCTCATGAGAGAGCAGAGGCACAGGACATGGAGAAACTGATAACCCTGTGCACACTCACCTCTGACCAGCTCCAGTGTCTCTGTGCCATCCAAGCCCAGGTACCGGTACATCCCTGGGCAGAGCCGACCTCTGCCCGCACCAGTGCGGTGAACGCCTCCTGTTCACACATGGCTCTGGTGTCATTTGTAAGGCTGTTCCAAAACCTGACCCAACTTTCCCAGTCCCTAGACACACACAAATCAATGGGATAAATCTGTTGGATCAATTAATGCCTCGAGCTGCCACAGCAGAAAGCAACACGCTAATGAGCCATTGGTGAGCCTCTGCTAACCAGTGGGTTCATTAAGCTCACAAAGTGCCACGTAATAACAACTAAAACTCATCAGTGCCTCTGTCGTGAAGTCATCAGGCAGCAAATATTTGAGGGGGAAAGAAAAATGGCAACTCACAGTTGGATTTTATTTTCACATGGTTTAAAGGGGCTCTCTCTGAGTGCTTCGCAGAAGGAGCACGGCTTCAGCTCACCCTGCAATGGGCCAGGAGCCCCATTTCCAGCAGAGGTGATGGTGCTGAGCAACTGGAGAGGAAATACCCCTCTGCTGATAAGGCTGGAGGACATCAATGCTCTAAGGACATGAACACTTCCTAAAGGGTGAGTGGGAACACACTGGCCCTGCACTGCTGATCTCCCACTGATGCTGGCAACTCGCTCTCCCATTCAACAGTAAAAGTTATAAACAGCTTGTATGGGGGGGGAACAATAGGTTTAAAGATGAACCCCAGCAAAATATATAAGCAGGAGTCTCATGCCCAGTACAACAGTACATGACGTTCTGCAAGCCCTGACTGTCCTCTGCAGCTTTCAAACTCTTCTGTGGCACTGGATCTGGCTTTAAAGCTCTTTGCAAAACATCTGCTTCCCTGACAGTGCTGCAAGTATCAAGGAAGGACAAAGACACAACAGGCTTGAGCCACTCTGGCGTTTGAAGCCACTTGGTAAAAATAAACTGAAGCACCACTCAGTTCTCTGTTCAACAGAAGCAGTTCTTGGAAATGAATGAAAGGGAATAAAGTGCATATTCGTTTGCATGGTACATAGCAGGGAGGCTTTTCAAGAGCAAAACATTTAGATCCCAGGCTTTGTCATGGCAGCTATGTACCTCCTTGCTCCGAGGCTCTGTACATCTGTAGGATATTGTTGGTTGCAGTAGCAGGGCCACATTCCAGCCCGTGACCCCGGGAAGGGTCATCACAGGCTGCAGGGACCTGTGACTCTGCATGAGCAGGATGCAGGGTGGCTTTCAAGCAACGCAAGCAGCATGGCTGCTAGAGCTCACCCAGACCCCGAGCACTGGGTCAGTACTGGGCTTCAACCAAAACACAGCCTAAAAAGGGCTCCTTTCATGCAGGCTCAGCAGAAATCTCTCCCCGAGAGAAACATCTCCTGGCGATGCTGTCAAGAGCTGGTGGTTTGGTGTAGGGGACAATGCTCCAAGTACGTGGAGCAGAGTAAAGCAAGGTTCCCCTTGCTCCCAGTGCCTTAAATTGCTGTAACTGCCTGCAAATTGCTTACCTTTCAGGAGGGAGCAGCACAGCACCCGAGCCAGTCCTCCAAACGCAAACCTGCCAGCCCTTAGAAGGCTTTTTTATACAAAAGAAAGAAAAAAAAGAAAAAAATTTCATAAAGGTTCTATCCATTCAAACTTCTTATCACTCCATCATCATCACAGTGCTGCTAAATCTCTCCAGTCTCCTGAGCTACCCTGCCCCTCTTCAAACTACTTTGAGTCCAAGGGACAAGTGCAACAAGCACAGAATAAACTTTTTGTACCAAAGAAATCCTGTATTCTGCTTACACAAGTGACCATGGCCCTTGAAGAAAGTGCAAGGAGCTCTCTGCATCCTCAATCCACAGGGTATTTTGCTTAGCACATATGTAATTTTTTAATGGAGTAATGTAAGCATGATTGGCTGCAGATGTCACAACAAATTTAAGCATCGGGGCCACTCAGAATTCCTTTCAGGTTGCCAATATAGTAAACTCATTGATTAATTAGCATCTGACTTCCTGCTTTTGGGGCAGTATGTCTTGGAGTATCTGTCACTTGACAAGGAGGAGAGAAAGAACCGTGTGAGATGCCAAACATATCATGGGCAGCAGATTCAGTTTTTGACCAGCAAAATAAACATTTCAGGTCTGATTAAAAAAAAAAAAAAGTCTTGTCTGGAGATGGCTGCAGTGTAATTAAATGCAGGAAAAGGAAAAGAAAACAGCTGCCACCTCCTCACTCCACCAAGTTTGGGGGCTGGTGGGGGTAAGTTGGGCAGGCCAGTGTTTTGGAAAACATCAGCAGATCTGAGGTGATGTGTAAAGTACCAGAAACTGAAGCCAGATTCTCAGTCATGATCAGCCTCCTCCTCTTGCTTACTTGTGGAAAAAAAAAACCCCAAAAGATTAGCCCTCCAAACACTTGTTCAGTGTAGGGACTTTACACTGGTGCAATGGGAGAGCACCTTGGCCTTTGGTGGTGCTGTTGGGAAGGGTCTTTGCCCACGTCCTGCTTTCTGCAAAATGGCATTTACTGGCAGGTTTCTGGCTGCGGGGCAAAGCAAGGGCTTGTTTAAATAAAGGTATTTGCCTCAGAGGAAGCTTATTAATTCTCAGTGTCAGGAGCAGCGGAGAAACAGCGTGACGAAGAAGTTCAAACACTGGGGAAATACAGTCAACCTATAAACAGGAAGTTAAGAAAACAAAAAGGAATCCTAAATCCCAAAACATGTCCTGCCCTTAATCACCACACGCTCAGCTGCCACCACACTGCTGCTTTTTCCCTTACCAGAGGCAGCTGAGGTTTTAGTTGCTTGTCCTCAGCAGAGCCCTTGGTCCCTGGGTGCAGGTGGACTCTCAGGGAGCTGCATCCACACCAGCATCTCTGCTGGCAGAACAATTTTCATCTCTAGCTCAGTGCCATATAAAACTTGCTTTCATGCCATCACCTTTCGGAGTTGTTCAGCCTGTTTGTGGCATGGGCCAAGTGCATTGAGGAAGGCACAATGCTTAATGCTTGAATGTGACAGCGTTTTCTCCTAGTGCCAACATGGGGGTGACAGACCCCATTCTGCACATGGATTTTGCCCCAGAAAAGGCAATTTTTTGGCCTAGTGCATTGTGGTGCGTGGCAGTGACTGCTCGTGCCCTCTGTTGGTTGGATCCTTTTGAGTTTGAGGGATTTTGCACAATGAACTTTTTTTAGGAACAAATGCATTCAGTTAAACCCTGGGCTGGGATCTTAGAAGAGCTGAGTGCACTCCTGAAGGAAAGATGCAAGTTAGGCTGGTAACATTTCCAGCAGATTTGGCCATATGTTGCTCTTTTCTGCAAATGCCCCACACCAACCTCACTCCATCAGATGGGCTCAAGCACCAAACCAGGGGAGTGGGAGGGGACTGGGCAGGACTCCATCTGGGGACAACTGTGGACCAGCACAGTGGGACAGCGTGTGGGAGATGCGCTGGAATCACACGTTGGCAATGCCCAAGATCCAGACTGTGAGCAGGAGAATCAGATTGAAGGAACAGGGTTTGCACTGCGTTTACCTGAACCTATTGTGCAAAAAATAGGCATTTGACCCCATGGGATGCTGCAGCTCCAGACCTTGAGGGTGGGAAGCTGTGCTAGCTCTGTGTATCGTGATAAGCAGCAGGAAAAGCCTGGAGCTGGTAGGGGAAACAAACCTCTGCACAGACATCTTACACTCATCACAGTAAAACCCTGAACTGCTTGAGCACCTCCCACCAACCCCATGGGGGAGGACAGGCAGTGTCAGCCTATTGTACAGGCTCAAACTTATGTGTTTGAATTCATATATCTTCATGGAAATCATGACCCGAAATGAGCAGGCTCTAGGTCTTTCTGTAGCTTCTGAGCTGAGAATGTTGGTTTGCCCAAGGTCTTCACAGACGGTTGTCAGACCATGACTCGATCTTGCAGCCCCCATGTAGGACTTTCCACTAGATCAGGCATCACGTCTCTTCTGAGCATTTTGCTTTAACTAAATCCAAGTGAGCGTAGCTGGAACAAAACCCAGACACCCATTTTTGAGCAGTTTAAGTGCATCTGCCAAGCGGGTGGGCAGCTCCCAGTGTGGCTGCGGGAAGACATGGGGTGGCAGCGGCAGGATAACTGCTGGCAAAGGAGCCAAGGGGCTGACTCATGGGTGCTGAGCCCCTGCCAGCACTGCCAGCTCCCGCTGACTTCAGCGGCTGAGAGAGTTCTCGGTGTTTCTCCCTCTTCCCTTTCGGCACAGGAATCGTTACTCATTCCACACACAATGCCAGGTACCTTTTATTGTGGAACGGGCAAGGACATGGAGCGGCTGGGCATGGGAATGCAATTGATTGGAACTCTGGATTTCCTACATGACTTCAAATTATAACAATCCCAGGTATTAAGATTTTGGCACGGGGACCAGTTTGGAGGATAATTATGTGCTATGATCTAATTTTTGGGATCTGCACTTAGTGCCAAATCTCGACGGCTTTCCTGTCTCCCTCGAGAGCAGGTTCCTTAACCCTCTCATCCCACAGCTAGTTCTGACTTTTTCTCTTTTTTTCCATCTTTATCTTGAGTCTTTCAGGCAAACCTCTATCCAAACCTGGAAGAAGTCAGGCTCTTTTTCTAAAGTCCTTATCAGTCTGTGGGGAAAAAAGAACTTAAAGTGGGACAGGGTTGGCATCTTCCCAATTTCATGCACCATTCAGTTCCAAAAGCTGGTGCTTCTTCAGATTTAATAAGTGATGCCAGTGTCAGTGTTTTATGGATGTACACACACAAAAAAGCCCTACAACTTTATCACTAATGGTTAAAGAGCCATTTTCCTAAATCCTTACAAGAAAAGAACAAATATACAAGTCAGGAGAATTGCAACACCCTGGGGCTAATGTCCCCTGTGAGTGAAGCCCTTGTAAAGTGTCTTTAGACACAGAAGAAGTGGGGTCTGCAGAGGGGACAATGAAGCTTCACTGGTTTACTGCACACTGCTTTAGACTCCTGATGTTGCCACACCTCCTTTCTGTCCGAGATTCCTCAAGTTGAGGCAAATTCAGCTTCAATCCAGTCCCTAACAGTGGCTGCTACCTTTGCATTCATTTTCCTCGGTGTAAATAACTCAGCAAATACAAAGCACAGACCTGAAGTGCACGGGGGAAACATTTCTTATATATTTTGCAAGCAGCAAACTCTCTCTCTCAGGCTCTGCTCACAGCCAATAATTCCTGCTCTTTCAGCTCAAATTGCCCTGGATATTCTCTCTGCTGTGATTCACTCCTTCACACCAAATGTAATGCTTCTGAAGGGCTGTTTCACTTGCTGTGACTAATTTGAGGCTTTCTGTTTACCCAAACTAACAAATCTGGGTAGCGGCTGAATGACAAGCGGTGGGGGAGTCACAGAGTTAAGCTGCGTGTGACATCGTCTGGAGCAGTCAGTAGGGATGGGGCAGAACTACGTGGGGAGAAGCTGCACACCCCAGCCCGAAGGAAAGTAACACTGGGATGCAGCTTGCCTTCCTGGGTTGCCTCCTGATACTCAGTATGGGCTGTAACACCCCCACATTTCAGCTTTCAGCTTGTAATGTGTGAAGTGACCCCATTTCAGGATCACCAAAGTTGATTTTTTCATGTTGGAACTAATGGCTCTTAAAGTCTAGAGGCATGAGAAGTGATCTATAAACTGTGAGCAAAGAAGAGTCTTAAAGGCCTGAAGATCTCCAGGCAATCTCTGAGCCATTCACTAAACCATGAGTTTCCAACACACGAAGCCAACAGCTCTTGCTTTATTTCTCTACTGTAACTTTAAAAATGCAGGCTTTGATTTTAGGCACCCCAGTTTGGGGACACTTTGCTTCATTTTGCCTGAAAACACCCAGTTTCTAGCAGCAAGATCCCCTTTACAAGTCCCTCCCTTCCTGCACGGTGGAGCAGAACATTTCCCCAGGGCAGCAGCTTTGCCCCAGCTCCATCAGCAGCCTCAGACCTTGAACTGGGACACTGTGGTACCCGCAGCCAAAATGCAGCAGCATTGAGACAGCACCTGCCCTGTACTGCCTGAGCTTGCTTGAGTGAATTTATTCTCATTTCCTGATAAAACAAACCATCCCCCTTGGGCTTGTTTCTAGAAAAAAAAAAAAAAAAAAGGAAAAAAAAAAAAAAGAAATCAATCAAATACTAGAAACACTTTAAAATAAACAACACACCCCGAAAATCTGTTTTCCCTTGTTTTCTTTAGTAGGAAGTCAGCAGCCTCGGCAGGGCTTTGATGTGGGGATACACATTTGATGTCAGCATTGCTGACAGACAGGTCTCAAAAAGCTCCGGAGGAGGGTTTGAGTTCACGCAAACACTCCCATGTTTGCATCCTTCTCTGCAAGGGCATCCGAGTGCTCCTGCAAACCCAGACCCCGTGGTCTCATGGGGACAGGCTCCTGCAGGTACCTGCTTGAGCTGCTGCCACAAAAAAATGATGCACAGGGATTATTCATTTTTTTCACTTCTGTTCCTGTTCTGGCTGGAGATTAGAAAGCAAAGTGTCAAGAAGCCAAGCAGAAGTCCCCCCCCTCCCCTCGAAGGCACGGTAGATGCTTGAGGAAAGGTTTGATTTTGCAAAGGTTTGATCTGAACCTCTGTGAAGCCTCAGGTGAGTGCAAAAGCCCAGGAGCCTACATGGGCTTTTTAAAACTTGTGATCTCCTGAGCAGAGTTGCAGTCACTCCCAGGAAACCTCACGCAGTCCTCTACAGCCACGTTCAAAGCATCAAGAAGAAGAAAAGCTCTGGCTTTTTTCTTCACCGAATGCTTGAGGCTGCACAGAGCCTGGGGTTTGCTTGTCACAGAGGTTTACAAGATGCCACCCTCCTCTCAGCCCTGCTGAAAATCCTTTTCTAGTAGTCATCATCCAACTAAAGTTACTCAAGTCAGGAGGATTTTATTCTCTCCTGGAGTTTCAGGAGTCCGTTTGCACAGCCCTGTGAGTACCAGTCTCCCAGTCACCTGTACCACACTAACTGCAAATGGCCAAGTTCTCAAAACTCTGTGAAAATACAGAACAAAATGGGTAAAGGCATCTTGACATCAGCTACGCAGGCCTCTCCACGTTTGGGTGACACCAAAAAATGAAGCTTTTGTGCCTGGGCTGGAACTAACCAACCTTTCAGTCCTGGGCCTTTTAAAACAATATCCATTTGGACCAAGCTGTTGCTTGACCACAGTGATGGTGTCTGTTGACACCAGATGGTTTTCATATAGCTCAATATTTTTGTTCTGATATAATAACATTGCCAATTGTGAATGAATTAAATTGTCTCGACCTTCACTTTCCCACCAATTATAGTGAATTATGAACAACTCTTGAATAAGAGAATCTCCCTTATAGTTACTGGTGCTAGAAGATATATTTGCCTTGTGGCCAGCACTATATTATTTGACTGATTTATAGATCCATAACTTGTGGAATTAGAGGTGATTTTTTTTTTTCATAGCTTTAACTGAAAGTGGTTTCTTTTTTCTTTGAAATGATGTGGAAAATTAAGATGATAAATTTTCCCTCCATATATTTTCGACCCTCTAAATAACAAGTTGGATCTCACTTGTAGCTTTCTAGCCTGCACCCTCACCCTGCATTAACTCAGGAACTCAACGTTCCATCTAAGCCAAAAAGGACTTTAGATGCTCTAAAATATTGATCAAGTTTTACACCTGCAGAGAGCCAGTATGAGGCTCTTCATAAATTTAGGCATATGGTGACTTTTTTCCATTGAAAGCCAAACCCACGGAAGCAGATTTTAGATGAAGAACAGTTTGTCAGAGCGTTATCAGCAGATATCATCTTGCACTGAATTCTACATTGCTGTTGGGTTTGGTCAAATTTATCCAGGGCACAGAAAAAATAAACCTTGCAACATTTACTCCTCTTTGACTAGAGCTGGCACGATTATAAAATGATGGAAAATTTTAAGGCTGTTCTTGTGTTACAGCATCACTATGTGTGACCTGATGTCGAAATGTTGGAGTCAGAATGATGAAGGCGTAGGGTTCTTATCAGTCCTGTGGAAATTTATGGGGTCTCTGTGGTTGAGTTGACTTTGAAGGATTAATTTAGCTGGCCAAAGATACCATCTCTCCTACACTTCTCTGAACCTACGGCAGACTCTCAGATTTCTCCAGAACAAATCTGTATTTGGAATTGTTGACAAGATTAAAAAAGAAAAGCATCCCCGTACTTCAGAAGTTATTCTGGGATTGAGAAACTCCAAGAGATTTAGAGATTTTAAAAATGTTCGCTAAAGAAAACAGGTCCTTTGGCTTCCCCTTCTAAAGGCTGCTAATCCATTGGAGTAGATGGCTATGTGAAATTTTGCTGCTGTTGGGCTGGAGTTCAGTCAGATGATTATTATTATTATTTTTAGATATTTTTTCTGGTAATATCTAATAAAATTAAAACCTGACAGTAAAGATACCTCTGCCTGGCCCACCTGCAAATGATGTCATGGATTTTCTCCATTCCCTACTTGCTGGTCAGCCAAATGTCTCATTGGAAAAGAAGAGAGGGAAGCATTTGTTGTGAAATAACAACAAAAAAAGAGTATTTTTTTGGTCAGGCTTGCAGAAAGGCCTCCAAACGAGCCGGGTCAGTTCAATCTCCCTGGGCACGAGGCATTAGTAGTATTTTCCATGGGCTAAGTACAGGAGAGGATTGGCTCTGGTTGTTCCTGCAATACCTGTGCTGCCTGCAATGATTTTTTCAAATCTTAGTATGAAACAGCATTTGATGCTGGAGCCCTTCGAATTGGGTTATGAAAAACCAGTGGCACTTTTCCACTATTCTTCTGTTTATTCCATTCTCTGGACTGCATCTTCTTTTACCCAGAAACTGCCTCTTTGCTCAGAGCTCTCCTCACTCTGCTGATGGATGCTCCATCAGTAGATGCATCCATCAGCAGACGTTCACTGTTGGTGCTGCACTGACACCCTTTGATGGCATCAGGCACCATCTGCATGAAGCTCAGCGTGTGTTGCAGAGCCCTGTAGGACCCAGACCCTGCAGCTCTCCAGCCTTCCTGAGAGGATGGCACAAGCTCTGCTCCTTAGAGAGCTCTGGTTCCCATGCTTGTCTACCAGCTGGAATCCTGATGGTAGCTGGGTTGCAAGCATGGAATCAAGTCTACGCTTGGCTCCATGACATACATGGAGAGCAAAGAGGTGCACTTCCAGAGGACCCATCTAACCTCAAAGAGCTACTTTAGGATAGGTGGAAATAGTGTCTGGAGGACCACAGAGAGGTGGCAGGGGAATAAGACCCACCACATTGCCTAATGCAGAGGTCAGGCACTGATATTTGCTCCTGCTGGGATACCCCCACCCATGTCTCACCAGCACGGACACCCTGCACCATCACCACTTTCACACAGGGAGGAAAGGTAGAGCCAGGAGGAACACTGGTGAGATGTGGCTCATGAGAGCTTCTAAGCCATGACAGCACGGTCACCTCTAATGCTACACATTATTAAGGGGGTCCTGGAGCCCGTGATGACTTCTGGACAGATGCCACCCAGCCACTTTACCTTTCTCAAGTTCACATACTCCTGCCATCTGCAGATGATTATTGCAAAGCTCAAAGTCCACTGGCTCCTGAACAACATTGTCCAGTTATCCCAGTAGGCTAATTCGAAGCGGTGTGTGCTGGGGAGAGAGGGAGAGCACTGTTATTATTCATCTCAGGAGCTAAAGGTGCTTGACTCTGTTTTGTTTTAATGGTGCAGTAACCACAGGCTAATATTATTAACTGGTCTTCAGCAGCATGCCAAAAATCCACTCCTGTTGTGAGAGGAAAAACGGAATAAAGCACTTGAAAATCCAATATCTTTGGTGCTAATTTTAGGCATGTATGCTGGCACGAGGAGCTTGTTTCATCCACTCGAATCTGGTGCTGTGCCACAGAGTCAGATTTACAGACTATTAGTGTCTCAAATAGCACTTCATGTGCAAGAAGCAAGGGGAAAAACACTGGGTCCCTCAGCTTTGTGGGGTTTGAGCTGAGTTATGCAAACAAAGTTACTTTAACCGTGGAGTTATTTACAGGTTGGCTCGTAAAAGTCTTAGTGACAGATTGAAATGAATTAATTTCTTTGACTTTCATTCGCTGTCTTCCCCCTTCTTCCCCCTCCAGCTATTACATGTAATTACAGGAAATCTTCGTATATCACATCTTCAAAAAGACACAATGAAAAGCAATAGCAAAGATAGTCATTTCTTCCTTCTTTAATATTATGCTTGGCTGAGATGAAAGGGTGTGGCAGAGCTTTTCCTCGCAGCACCTCTGAGCTCTGCGGAGATCACCCAGCACCGGCACCCCGAGCACTCCTCTCCTCTCACTCAGCACAGGCAAGATCTGGCAACCCTGCAACAAATGCTTAGTTCTTTCTTGGCCTTTGAAACAGTTTCTAATGATTATGTGAGACACTCACAGTAAACAGTCTCAATATGGGCCTTTTTTTTTTTTTTTTTTTTCTTCTTTTTTTCTTCCAAGCATTAAAGAAGGAACATAAATGGATGGATGGCTTTTGGACCTGTGTGTTTGTTCGGACCTCAGGGAGCAAACCAGTTGTTGAAAGTTGTGTTTAAATCGATGAGGCAAAGTTCAAAAGCACAAGCTTCATTTTGAGCCCATCATTAACTTAGGAGAGGAAAGATCCATCCAAACCTGCAAACAGCTTCCAGCGTGATGTGTTTGACCCCAAAGCTTTGGTGCACAAAAATGGGGGGAAAGAAAACAGCTGGGATCTCTTGTGATCAACTTAATATATCACCAAGAACATCTTCATCCCAGGCAGAGCGTCTCTGCCCCCTCCTTGAAGCCATCACCAGCATGGTCTGTCCCATTTTGCTGTGGAGCCTGCAGCTCCTTTGGCTTTAACAACATTTTTCAGCACGTCAGAAGAATAGACAACATCATATATGACCAAGGGATCCTTCTTTGAAACTACAGCTGATACAGAGCTACTGCTTCATTTCGAAAGGTATATGCACTAACCAGTTATTGAAAGAAAAGATAAATATTAGGAGAGAAAGGGAATTGAGCAGCAAAGATGGTGGACACAGCTGGATAAAAAGAGGGAAAGAAAACCACTCCTACTTCGGTTGCCTTCAAAGGAAGAAATTTACTTTTTAAAGGGAAAAAAAAATAGTTTCCACTGGAACCCAGGCAGAAAGTCAGAATCAAATAGATATCATTTCAGGCACAGACCCAAATGAGGGCTTACAATACTGATCCTTTTTTTCCCCTAAATGACCCTTCTTTTTATGTGCTGTCAGGAAAACCTCTTCAATACATAAATACTGTTGGAAGTTACACTGGTATGAAAAATGTTGAGTTGTTTTCGCTTGTTAAGAAGGGCAAGTCAAATGATAACGGCTTGATCTTTGAAAGACACATAATTTACCTCAGAGAAGCTATTGCCACTTACACTGAGTGCAAACAACTCGCAAGTTATGTTTAAGTCCAAGGCCCTGGAATAGATATGTATAAAAGGAACATGTTTTAAATCAAAATCCTCATCCCTGTTAGTGACTTTGGGACTATGAGGGGGGTCACTGCTAAGCACGATGGATTCAACACCTCCACTCATCACAACCACTGCGCTGACATCTTCCTTGCAGCTTCATGTACTTTTACCATGGTGCAGATTGCTACATAGTGATCTCACTACTCCAAACCCCACCTTAATCCTCAAAGTAGATACAACCACAGGGTTTTAAACATCTTTCTTTATCCCTGTTAGAGAATAATAAATTACTTGCTTGATGAAACTTTATCTTTTCGACATTGGCACAGACGCGCCCGCGGAATGAAACGCCAGAAGTGATCCAAGGGTTACGCACAGGAAGTCAGACCAAAAAATTGACTCAATTAAATCACAGATTTAGACATTTTTTCTGATCTGTAGATGAAGGCTGAGTTACTGGCAAGTGATGTAAGTTGTATCTTGTTGATTGACACGACTGCAGATGACACATTTCAGGTATCCCAGAAGAGATTTATGAGCCCAACTGAGCCATTTGGTTAATCCCCAGCCGAGGCTGTTTTGCAGGACTCAGGTTTCCCAAGGGGGTGGCTGCTCATGAACCTCAGCAACTCTAACATGGGATCTGGAAAATGATCCCCCTCTCCGGAGAAAACACCTAGGCTATGGAAAAAATGGAAACATTACCTCCTGTCACCAGAACAGAGAGACCTAAAAAATCCCCAGAAAGATTGCAGCAACCAGAAGACATTCATCTCCTTACCCCTCACAGACACACTGGTGGGCTTTAACAGCTCTTAGCCATGAAAAGTGCTTTGGGATTTCAAAATCCCATGCACACACCTCCACGGGGATAACTGACTCTGATCTATGGCAATGTCCCTCATTGCCTGCTTGAGGGATATCAACTGTAAGGAGATGGACTGTGACATGGGGCACAGCCACTGCACATTGTATTTTTCCTCCTCTCAGTTGTTCCCTGCTGGTTGCCAAATATAAACAGATTTTCCTTAAATTGGGCCATTATGGCAATACTTGTTAAGTTTATTTAGTCTCATGTTCTGAGAACTTACAAACTGTAAGAACAACACAAACAACAACGTCAATAACAACTCAACCTATGGCTGAAACAGGGTCAGCAAGGGAATGATCTGGGACAGCGCTTTGGAGCAGGGAATGTGGCTTTTTCCACGGGAAACTGCTGGGGGAATTTAGGGAGACGAAGTGTAATAGCACACAGAGGACTCTGCCCAGCTGACACGGGGAGATAAAAGACTTTTGCATCCCTTGAGCTTGATTTTCAGCCGTACTTTCTTAGAAAATCAGGCTGAAGAGGCCAAGGGTAAGCATCGTGCACAGCCCTGTGTTCATACCGCGTGTTTCAGGTACCCAATATTCCCAAAGGACTCAGCACTGTGATGCTGAAGCTTGCTGAGTCTTACTGTCCTTAATAAGATCACTGGAAATGCATAAATGCTGGTCCAGATCCAGATGGAAATCTTCAGTTAGGTAGAGAACAGAGCAGTGGGTTAGGTGTTTTGGAAGCATGGACGTGAGGCAGTGAGATGCTATCCCTCGGCGGATACCAACCTTGCTGGGGCTTGTTTGTTCTGCAACACCTTCTTAGCCCTGCACGGATACAATTTCATTTGTCTTTTTCTAACCTAAAAAAAGGGTAAAGTGAGAAAACAAAAGAAAAAAAAAAAAAAAACAACCAAGAAATCCACAGAAAAACCAAACCAAACCAAAAAACACACACACACACACAAAAGAATTTTAAATCAACTGTCATTTCTGGCAAGGCTGAAGATCCCAGCAAGGTATTTGTTTATTATCAGGTATTTCCTCAGGATCAAATCCAGAGGAGAGAAGTCTGGTAGTAGTTAAATTCTGTTTAAAACCCTTCTTGAAAAGAGATTTATGCAAGGAAATTACCTAACCTCAGGACAGAGGCTTAGTCAGCGGCAGCGCGGCTTCGCAGTGCACATTGTAGGTTGCAGCACGGGGGGTTTTTTTTAGCCCAGATGAGGGTGCCCAGTGAGAACAGCAGCAGGTTTTCGCTCACATAGCTGGATCAAAGCTCCCAATTGTTTCGAAGGAAATGACCCAGCAGGAGGAGTGTGTTGGACCTTGGTTTTTGCTCCCAGACGGGAGCCGGAGCCGGGTGGCACAGAGGAGACCTGAATTTGGGTGAGGGGTATCTGGGCATCTTGCCCCGGTGGCCCCACTGCTGCAGGGCACTCGACCTCGGCGTTACTGCAACAGCATTTCCTAAATCCCATCTCTTCCCAGCCTGCCTGCTTGTGAGATAGGGCTATGCAAAGATTCCCACCTCACTGGGGTGTTTTCCCACTCCATGGCCAGTTTTCCCTCCACAGCAGGAGAAGGGGACACGCAGCCTCCTGGGCTCGCCGTGCCAAGGCTGGGCTTCACAGTGCCACGCTGCTTGAGGGGACAGTGGAAGGGCAGCCCCTGCTGCTGTCACACAGCCCAGCAGGTCACCACTGATGCACTGGTGGATGCCCTAAGGAAGCGGTCACGTCCAGCAGCAAACATGCGCTGACCCATCCAGGCGACAGATTTTAAAGCACAAAGGATGGAAAAGACCTATGAGTTCATCCCTGCCACTTCCCTGCCAACAGCGAGTCGGATGCATTTAATTGCCTCGTGATGGGACTTCCACTGTTTCTTTGGGAAAAAAAATTTCCCATACATAGCTCACCTCAAGGACACTTCAACCCACGGTCAGGGCAAGCAGCTCCAAAGCACATGACCAGGGTTGAAATGAGGTTTTGGAGGCAAAACACCGACTGAGCAGGTTGTATTATTTTTTTCAAGGTCACCACTGAAATATCTGGCAGGCTTATCTTACGGCTGGGAAATTTTACTGTACTTGCAGAAAACAACCAATATTTTTTATTCTGGTGCCCGACTCTTTGCTGTTTGTGTTGGTTTAACTTCACCAACCCTAAAACTCAGAACTAGAGTAACGCGGCGTTGAACTGCATCCCGATATGGGTATGAATTATGTGTGTAATACAGTAAATGATTGTGAAACAAACATTCAGCAAGCATCCTGTATGGAAACTCTTTCTTCTTTCATCTCCATTGATCATTGACGTCTCTGCTGACAGAACGTGGTTATGCCGGCAGCCTATGATCACTTCGAAATGTCTCAGAAATATGTCTCCATGCAGTTAAGGTTTTCCGCTGCTAAGAAATATCTTAATGCTAAAGGTTTGTTTACAAGGGGTAGCTGTTTCCACTTGCTGGAGCATTTAAAAAGTTGTTTTTTCCAACCACTAAGTAGATCTAAACATTAAGTGTTTCTGAAGTTGGGTTTCCAGCTCCTAGACTGCTATAAACATTAACTCTCATTGGTTTAAAACAAAATAAAACAACAACAAAAAAATTGCTGCTTTCACTTAGCCTCTCATAATATATAAAAAACCAACAAAACCCAGAGTATTTTTAAAACCACTTTCTTTTAAAAGGCTCATTGTACAATCCCTACGCCGTCTCCGCAGCCAAGAGCAGGGCCGTGGGGACAAGGCACTTCCCTGTTTTCACTGCTGGTGCAGAGGGGTGGATTTTGGTCCCGTCCCATCCCCGCCCCCCCCTGCCTGCAACACTCCTGCTGATAAACACTGCTTCTCCTGCCACTGACTTCAGCGGGTGGAAGTGTGATTCTGGTGCCTTCCCCAGGAGGGAATTGCCAACAGGGTGGCTGGCGTTGAATGCTTTGGGGTCTGTAAAGCCATGGGGCTTGAGGTCTGCTCCGGGGAACTTGTCTCTTTGCTTGCAGATGTCCCCAGTGTTTGCAATAATTGCCCTTGCAATGAAAAAAACCTTTCCTCAAGCAAGCATCGGGGTCACTCAGGGGCTAAAGCCAAGGAGAGGTCAGTACTCACCTCCAGCCATGTTCTCCAGAGCATCACTAATTGTCTCAAAACCACCCACATCAGGATGAATTTTAAGAAGCCACTCCGGTGGTGATTACTGTGGTCACCTCACTCTCAAAGGTGGGTGATCAGGCCCCTGAAAACATCTGTATCCTTCGCAGACTTTCACCATGCCTGTCTGAAAATTGACAACCAAAATGAGTGATTCCTGTTTGAAAATACAGGCTGCTGCATCATCGTACATTTCCAGTTAGATCACTGGAAATGAATGATCAATAACAAAATAATTGCTGTTTTGGAATGGAAAACACAGTGCCTGGAAAACACTAGTGTATAAAAACGACACTTTGATCAGCTCCAGCAGCTGAACACTCCCACCAGGCTACAAAAAGGACTCTTATTCATACCCAGGTTTTATTTACTACTGTATTTTCCCAGTCACTGTAAGATTAAGGAAGTTCTGGTATTGGTGAGAATTAGTTCATGACGTGAGCATCCTGAACCTCTGATGAACTCCTGCCTAGGCTGGAACTCAGTGTGGCTTCAATATCTGAATGATTAAATTCAAGCCTGGCCAGCCTGGCTGATAAGTGTTGGGAGATGCCTCTCCTCATCCAGGCAGGAAAAAGCCACTTTCTGATGGCTTCACCTGGGGCTTGGGTTACAATAAATCTAATCTAGTACATCAAAAGCCATGAGATGCCCACAGCAGCTGCCTGGTGTCTGCTCTCCTGCATCGGTTCTGTGCCAGATCCATCCCCATTGCTGCCACGAGTTTTGCCTGGCCTCCTGCCTCTGCCCTTGGTCTGGTAGAAAACCTCAGCCATGATCTGGCTAATGCCACAGAAAACAATCGTGAGCTCAGACTTAACACCACTTGCATCTGTTCTGCTGGGTGGTCTAGTGATACTCAAATGCCATGTTAGCAATTTTTGAACTAGATTGTGAAAACTCCAGGGATTTTTTCCCTCTCTGATCTATTCTCACTTCCCTATGGGAAAGGTCAGGAGCTGGAAGCTCTCAAGTAATTCATTTGAAGTTATAAAACTTCTTTAAACGAGTCTGACATAATGTGCACATTCAAGTTCAAATGCTGCTTCAGTTTTTCCTTTTTTTGCTCTAAACATACGAAGAATGGCACATCTCAGAGTATCAGAAAGGTCCTGGATGTCTGGAGATGACTCAGAAGTGGAATCTTATTGCTGCTATCTCTGATATCTTTTGTGCAGAGGAAGGAGAGATGATCATGAACTGCCAATCTCATAGCCTGCTCAAACTATCAAAATTAAGGGATTTTAAACAGAAATTCTGGAAGTAAATCCATCTTTTGCTTCTCTGTTGTTATTTTATAGGTTGTTATGTTAAAGGTATTTTATAAGATTTATTTATTTTTTTTCATCAAAAAATTGCACAGTCCTCTTCTTGATAAAAAGGAAACCTACTGGTATCTCCAAAACATTTCAAATGGAAACTGTAGATCCACTCTCACGTTAGCCAAAAACATAAAATCACTTCAGCACGATTGAGCAATAAGCATCTGTCATTCTTCTCCACAACCACTTCTCTGTTTCCCTTATTATGTTGTTCATTTAAATGTGGCCACAACATCCAAGTTTCCCATCATCATCAGAGTTTACTTTGGTCTTTCTCATTTCCCTCTCTCACCATCTAGCGAACTTCATTCACTCTGTGACTCTTTGGCCACTCAGGACCAGTGTAGGAAACACCACCCCTCCGAGCATCCACAGGGGAAAGGGACAGTTGAGAAGAATTTATCAGCCTCAGAAAAGCCTCTTCTTTTAATATTTTTCCGGACGTAAGTCAGCCCCAAAGAAAAAGCACAACGCTGGAGTCGGCGCAGTCTCAATTCCCGGTCCGAGCAGAACAAGGACACCAGCGCGGTCCCTCCAGCTTGTTTGAGAGCAGGACAAT
This sequence comes from Megaceryle maxima, assembly GCA_024605025.1. Taxonomy (NCBI): domain Eukaryota; kingdom Metazoa; phylum Chordata; class Aves; order Coraciiformes; family Cerylidae; genus Megaceryle; species Megaceryle maxima. Next base: position 65,911 of record JANHGN010023648.1, on the reverse strand, counting down.
GCACGGAAGCTAGCGAAAGTTTATCACCAGCCCCCCAAGCAGGGATGCTTTGCAGGGAGACAACGGCACGTTCCCTCCCCGAGCAGAATATAGAGAGCCTTATGAATGGCACATTTTAGAAATGGGAACAGGATATGTTTTTCCCATGGTTTGGGAACAATGTGAATATTTTCTCACACACTGTTGGTGAAGTATTTTGGCACACCTGTGCATTTGGAGAGCTCTATTATACTCCAAGGTCTCCTAGTCAGCTGTTAAGGACTCTTTTCCTCTCTAAGAACATGGATTGATTACATGGAAATATGATTTGGTTTTGTATTTGCGCTGGATCACGGATCAGAAGGAAGTTACAGTATGTACTGGCTCCTGAGCTGAGCTTTCTGCGCCGCAGCTTGGGAGAGCAGGACAAGCTGTGGCAGCTTGGAGATGTTTACACAGTTCCCTTCTGTATTTTTGACGATACTGAATAGGGAAAAATTGTTTACATGCTACAAAGGATGTTTTACCACTGTTACTTCCTACAGGAACGTCCTCAAGCTTCAAGTGCTGGCAGAGACAAACTGCTCCTCTATCTCTGATTGGTATCTCCTAGAAGAAAGGACAGATATTGCTCCTCTGTGGGATCATCAATCCTGTAATCAGCTCCACCAGGTCTAAACAAATCACTGGTGCTTCAGGGCATCTGCATCTAATTATTCCAGATGACATAATTTTGGATGGGTGCACAGCCTCCTGCAGTGACAGGATCTCTCAGCCCCCCAGGTGGGTGATGGAGGGATGAGCATTGCTGCCAGATGCATCCATCCATCCATCCATCCATCCATCCCACTCCTGTCCAGGCTGTGGGGCTCCTGGTGGGAACCAGGCAATCGTTCCATGCAGTTGGCTTTCAGAATATCAGTGTATTCTGAGCCAAATAATTTATTTGGTTTAGGCCACTTTGCAGAACCTGTTTGGCATGGTCAGGGCATGGGAACAGCGCAGAGAAGCGCTGCTGCTCCAAGAAGTGGTTTCTACACCACCTCCTGTTTTGAGGGTTAGCACAGAGGATTCAGCTGGTTTTTCCTTGTGTCCAGACAATTCTTTGTCTGTCTCAGTCCCAGCCAGTGCCTCACTCAGCACTGGTATAAGCAAAGATCCCCTGAGAATATAAATTTAGAATCCATCATATTTAAGCATCGCTACCTGGGCCAAATTTTCAGATGCTTTGAGCTCCAGCAGCTCTGGATGTATTAGTGCAGTTGTGTCATGGAGGTGTGACAGCAAAGCCTCTGGAAGAGATGTGCTTCTAAGCTGTAAAACAGGATGGCTGCAGTAAATTGAAAGTTTACCAGTTTCCATCCCCACGAAAAGTTAAATGGGGCACAAAAAGCCAGAGAATTGCAAAAATTTCCCCATAAATGTTCTTTAAAAATGTTTTCAGTGATCATTTGGCACCGGAATATAATTTCCATCAAAACCTGTTGAGGGACAAGAATGATTTCCCTCCTTTCCCTCCGCCACCAGGAAAAATCATTTGTCTCTGCAAAAACTATAAGAAATTTTTCCAGATTAGAGAGTAAGCTGAAGTTGATACCTGGACACACATGTGCAGGCAGAGGCAGAGGCTGACGGAGCCCTGCTGCCCTTCGCGAGCGGAGCTGCTCCGGCAACAGGCAGCCCATGCTGTGCTCCAGCCTTTGAAGGGAGTTGGGAGAAGTAAAATGAAATAAGATGGAAAAAAAACCACACGAGGCAGCATCACGCACCAGCAGCCGGAGCTACCTGTATTTTATAACATCCACTCTGTTTCCAATTTCATCAGCTTGGCAAACTCTCTCCCGGTGGAAATAATTGAGGCCTGAGAGTCAAAAGCAATGGAGGAAATATCTAAGCTATGAAATGTCAAGTTGCTTTCCAAAAGGGTTCCAATCTCCAACCACATCAAGAAGGGTGTCTGAAAAGACAATCAGGAATTTGGTCAATTAAACGTCTTTTTAACTTTTTCTTTTGCTTGGGAAGGCAGCGCCGGTGGAATGCCCGGCATGGTGGGGTGGTTACCCTCTGCAACCCCACAGACCTTGTTTTTCAGCTGCAGGTTCTGGTGTTTTGCTTTGTTTTTCTCTCCTGAAGTATTTGTATTTTCTGTAAAGCTCCGTTCAGATTATTCTAAGTAAGCAATTTAGGATCTTGTTGTTTTCATTTTATTTTTGCATCGGGAAGATGAAACCTTCAGCACATCGAAACTGAAGCCAAGGAAGCAAAACCTGAGCTGAAAGTAAATACTTGTTCTCCAGTTAACCCTCACTGAAAACACATTTCAACCTGAGAGAGTAGAACCTCCTGTGCAGGGGAATTAATTTCATATAAATATCAGTCACATCTACTGCCCAGAAAATCTTCAGATATAGTGGGTAAGAGTCAAAATGTCATTCCTGAATATGAACCATGAGGCATCACAGGAAGGTATCTTACAGCTGGGTACCAAAGGTCCCAACCCCTCGCTCTTCCATGTGATGACTGTTTCTCATCCCTGAAGAGGCAGGAATTCAGTAGTGAGTCTTTCTGGGGGCTTTGAAGCTTTCTAAACTTCATAAAACAGGGGAAAGAAGGATGAATATATTCTTAAATGTCCCAGAAAAAAAAAGAAAAGAAAAAAAAAGAAAAAAAATAGTAGCTTTATTTTCCCCAGGGAATTTAACTATATTAGTTTACATCCTGTGGTATGAATAAATAAACAATCCCTAACCAATTTCAGACTTGCCTCTGTTTTGGCTGGCAGAACGTCTGCTTAGAAAGGCTCGACTAACACCATGATGTTGAGCTTCCATTTTCTCCTTCTTCTCGTTTCCATACTGCTGGGCCTCCCCCTTGCCACTCTCACTCCTTGCTGACCGTTCTCCTTTCATGTTTCCCAGTTTCCTCTCTTGCCTTTCTTTTAGGAGATCAGGTCCTTTCCACATCCATATTTTTCTTCCCCCCCCCCATCATTCTCAGTTGCCCAGTTGTCTCTTGTTCCACCCCACCAAGGAGGCAGTCTCCATGAAATTCATATTTATGGACTCAGGATATATAACACACAGACCAGGGATAAATAGCACCCTTAAGATAAGCCCACGGAGTCCTGCAGGATGGCTCAGGGTTCAAGTCCTTGCCATCTCCACTGTTACTGAATCTTGGTGATTTCTTGTGCATCTCCTCCTCTCCATCAGTCTGCAGTCACTGGCCATGCCCTGTGAGGTGGCTGCTGTTCAGACCTCCCATCACAAATAAGATGCTTCCCATAGGAAGAGGAACTGAGCTGCTCTCGCCGTGGATGGCAAATGATTCCTCTGCAAAAGGTTCCTGCAGCACTTTAAGTTTCTAGAGCTCCAAAAAGCCATCAGAAAGCGAGATACTAAAATAACAGCCTGCAAGGTGATTAAAAGCTTAAGTATATTTAAGGAATTTTGAATAACAATAGGTGTGTCTTCTGATTTAAAAATGACATATTTTCACACTGAAATCAAACTGGCCTGGGGCAGGACAGCACAGCTCCTTCTGCCAAAGCAGACTGATCATATGGTAACATCTGGAATTTATATGGGTTTATTTTACAAAATATTGCCTTGCCAATCTGCCACCTCCTTCCTCCAGCAATACAGAGATATTAAAAGGAGGGTTTCCAAAGGTCCTGGGTATGGGGAAGGTGAAGAGATTTAACACAGCCACAGACTGGGCACAGACCACATCAGATCCAGACAGCGCAGCTGAGATGGGGACCAGCTCACTGGGAGAAGGGTGTGCTAATCCTGCCTGACTAGAAATGAAAAGAATGGTTGTTTTCCTTCTTGAGGAAGCCTGGGTGTAATGGGGGAAAGTGGAGACAACAGCTGGCTGAGCAGTGCTTTATCTCGGCGAGGTTTCTTATGCCAGTTGCATTACACCTGTTTCTGCTGGGCTTTTAATTCGGGTGGCTTTAAGTTACCCCTTCAGGCACCTACTTCACTGAGCTGTTTAGGGAACCTAAGGAACTGAAGCTTTTAATACACGTGTCTCATTTAATTTTAATTTCTATGTCTAATTTACAACATGAGGTTAGCCCTGCTTTGGTGTGGTGGCTGCTTCTTCCAGTCTCCTGTGATGCAGCATTGCTCAGTCCTCTCAACATCATTGTTTCCTTGGGACTGGGCTGTGCAGCAATGAATTGCTCCAGACCTCAGTAGGGAAGGACCACAATGGTTCCTCACTGGCCCTGAGCTCATTTCCACCATCAGCAGGGCTCTGTGGCTGCCTGCAGCCATGGCTGTGGTGCGGGGGAGGCTGCTGCACTCTTGATCATACGAGGTGTTTGTTTGTGGGTCTTGGGGCTGAAGATCACTGGGGAGCCTTTGGGGACAACATCCTTTGTTTCACTGGACTCCTGGCTTTGCTCCTGACCGTCTCCTCCCATCCTCCAGCCCAGATCAGCAGGACACTTTGGGACAGACTTTGTAAATACCTCTATAACACCACATGCTGAACCTGAATGGTTCAGCAAGGTGTGAGGTGCATCAATACTTGAGTTCTTTGCTCAAATAAAGCTAGAGGGGAAGAAAGCCATCCTGGAGACTAAGCTCGATTGGAAAATGCTGTTTATCCCCTTGAACTCCCTGCAAAGGACACAATAGAACAATGGGCTCGAGGCACTGGAGAGGCGAAGCCCTGAGGTCACCTTCAGCCTCCCAGCTGGTGCAGCATTGTTCCCTGATGGGAATTCCTGCGCGAGGCTCAGCTCTGCAACCATGTGTTTCCTACGACTGTTACCCAGCTTCTCCCTCCCCCAGTCCTTCCGCCTCTTTGTTACTCCCACAGAGACTGCAAATTATTAATTAAACCTACACACAAGCTTCTGAGGTAGATAGGTACCAGGAACCTTTATCTTATAGATAGGGAAACATGCAAAAAGAATGAGAGTGACCTTGTGAAGGCCACATCAACGCCAACCCTTTGGTGCAGGATTGCCTATGGCCCCGAGAGCAGGAGGTTTATTGGCATCCTGGTTTGCCTGAGCTAGTGAGATGTGCTAAAGGGGCACAGCTGACTTGAGTGACACCAATATGGCTATCATCCCTTTGGAATGTGAGTTAGGATCTCCACAAAGCTGACAGCACAGATATGCTTCATCAGTGCTTGTTGGGCACCACCGTTTTGTGTTCCACCAGAGGATATATCAGAAAAACAGGGAGTCTCGTTAGCAGACCCTGATGCAACAGGACAAGAGGTGATGGTTTTAAACTAAAAGAGGGAAGATTTAGACTGGAGAGACAGAAAAAAGGGTGGTAAGAGCCTGGCCCAGGTTGCCCAGAGAGGTGGTCGCTGCCCTATCCCTGGCACCATTGCAGGTGAGGTTGGCCAGGGCTCTGAGCAACCTGCTCTGGTTGCAGATGTCCCTGCTCAGTGAAGGGGGTTTGGACTCAATGAACTTTAAAGGTCCTTCCCACCCAAACCAGTCCATGTTTCTGTGTCAGACAGGTAGCCTCGGGAGATGCTCAGCTTGCTGTGACATGATTCAAACTACTCTGCTCCAAACATCTGCGCTCCTGTAGATTTTGCACAATACCTTTTGTGCGAGTGGCTAAATCCTCTGTCACTACAAATCTAAAAGCAAAGAATTCTTTTTTTTTTTTTCCAAATTGCCTGCCAGAACTACCCAGAGAATAAAAGGCCCAGAGCAAAAGACTACATGAAATAATCTTCAAAATATATTGTGTGGTTAGCAGGGGGATTAGGGTCCTCCATCCCCTCCATTAGCGCTTGCAGGCACAGCTGCACGTTCTTCCTGTTCCACTCAGGACTGTATCTGTATCTTCATCAATGTGATTTATTTCAGCAAAGAAATCTCTTTCTGGTTAAGTGTCTGATGGGAGGGAAGTGGCAGCGGGAGGGCAGTAGCTCCTCGGGAGGCACGTGTGTCCAGGAAATGAAGGACCTTCTGTTATTACCAGGGATCAGACACAAGACTGACACAGGGGTCTCAGGGAGGAACCTGCTATCATTTATTAAATACCTGACACCCCTCTCTTAAGATGTATATATATATCCCCATATATAATACAACATAATGGCTTTTGCAGGATTCAAAAAATGATGTTGTTCCAGTTGTCTGAGCTGGCGGCTTCCAGTTTGTGGCCATATGGTTGGCTGTGAACTTGACTAATAAAAATGGAGTGGACTTTTTTCTTTCTTTTTTTTTTTCCTGTTCTTCCTGACCCTAGTCAGTGCCATAAATACCTGTATGTAAAAAAGGGTTTATAAATAGCACAGTAGCATCCACCGACAGCAGACTGGTGTTAAGTCCGACCAGCAGGCGCTGGATGTGGAGCTGGAGCAGTCTGGGAGAGGAGTATGTGGCCAATAAGGATTTGTGAAGCTAAAGTAATTCAGAAAGCTCAACACCAGGCAAAACAGGGCAAAAAATTACCAGTCTGCCATGGGACAAGGTTCTGAAATGGAAACACCTTAAGCCAATATTGCCCCTCTGAGATAGCACTGAAATTCCATATGAATTTATGGGGTAGCTGACAGTGAGCTTGAGTAACTCGCTGTGTCTGGACGTCTGGCCCAGTCCAATAATAACACGAAAGAGAATTTTGTACATATCCGTTGCTGATCCTGAGACTTTGGACTTGGTTTTTGGAATTTTTTGGTTCGATGGCTGTCTACAAACTGTCAGATTCTCAAAGGGATTTGTTATTCAAAATCGTTCATAAATTTTCTCAGCAATAGCTCTTGGTCTGCAAGACCTCTGCAGTTTAAGTGCCATTCACTAGTTATTCAGGTCATGTTGTAATATTCTGGTCCCTCACTGGTTAAGTCTCTGTTACTGTCCATCCAGAGCATTCAAAAGTCATGAATCAATGCCCAAAACCCCAGGGACTGGCTTAGAAAACATTTGTATTTTTAGTAAAAACATATCAGAATTGATGCTTTTGATTTGCTTTCTTGCTTCTGAGTCTGTAGGGCTCACACACACAATGTGCTGGAAAACCAACCTTCAAAATCAAGCATGCTGCACTTCCCACATAAATTCAACACTCTGAAAGTTAGAAATGAGATTTTTTTTTTTTTTTCCTGAGAAGCCTGGTTTTCAATGGATTTTTCTGATGTCTAATAAAACCGTGAGTGCCAGCTGATGATGCTTTTTGCACTGTTGGGAGTTTCCTCATGTGACTCTTTGGTGTCATTCCCAGGGGATTCGAGATGGTTGAGCTCCCCCTTCAGCAGAGCATCATCCTTCCTTGCCCTGCACCTAGCTGCCCATCCCTTTACAACTTCAGCAAAAATACTTTGAGAGTGGCTTATGAAGAGCTTGTATCTTCAGTAGTCAGATGGCAGCCACGCACCAGTTGCACTGGTTCACTTTAAAATAAACTATTTCCAGGAAAAAGGCACTTTGAGTATTTTTAAGCTGAGTGGAAAGGGAATCTTTATCTCCATTATGATTCAGAACAGCAGCGTCAGCACAGAGCTGAACCCACACGAGCCAGCCTCCCTCTCACAGTACAGTCAGATCTCTATTTTCTCTTGAAGAGTAGAAAGAATTGAAAAAAATGAAAACTCTGGAGGAGAAAAGTAACATTTTCCTGCTGGCAATTGAATAGTTCTTAATAGGGTGTCTTCTAAGGGATACTTGCATCCAGAAAGGTAGCAAATATAGGGAGGGGCTCAGCTTCATCAGGTAAACATGGGATTTTTGGTTACACCATCTACACATCTTAGCGCATTGCCAGACAAGCCTGAAGGCACCTCACATGCCACGGAAGAAGCATCACGCACCACAAAGCACAGTGGCAGATGGAAACAGCAGAAGCTCGAGGGCTGCTTTGCTCCTCTTCGCCTGGAAGGGAAGATGCACACCACCGACGCTGCTCCTTTTTTGCTTCAGTAGCTTTCAGGATGAGAATCAGTCCTTCTGTCTTCCCTCATTCCTTTTACTCCACTCCTCTTTGATTACTAGAGCAGTTTCCAGTCTCTGCCTCCCACTGCTGCGCTGAGGTAAGAGCAAATATTCCAAACTATTGGTTCTTAGGTGAAGCATCACCTGGATGAAGGTAGCAAAGCAGCTAGAGAGGCAGATCCCTGCATCCTGTCCCACTGCAGCACAAGACTTGGTCTAGTTACGTGAAACCCTCCAACTCTTTCATTTTTTTCGCTTTAAATCCGCCTCCTCTGAACAGGACCCTTTACTTTTCCCCCAGACTTTCTAATGGAAAATCTTGAGCATGTTTTTCAACTAAGATGTCCAAGATGTCTGTGTTTTATTTCTCTTTTCTACCCTTCTCCTTCCCTCTTTTCCCTGGTCTTCCTTCCCCCTTTTTGTTTTATTTTACCATTGACAGAGGAAAAAGGGAACTGAAATGAGAGCGACACGGTTCACAATCAGTTCTCAAATCTCAGATAATTTTAATTTTACAATTTGAAAAATTTCTAACTTCTTGAGCAAGTTTTATCTCACATAAGAAAATGGTGCTGAGCTGCCTTTTTTTTTTCTTTTTCTTTTTCGATTCTCAAAGCAAATTCCACTTCACTTAATGCATTAAAGGAGATGGGAAATCATTTGAGCCTTCTGTATATGTCAAGCCTCTCCAGTAAGGTAAATGTTTTTCTTACAAATAATGCCTTGCATGTTTGATCAGCTTCATAACCACAATATCTATAAGTGCCTCAAATGTTAAACAACACATGAGCCAGATATATTTACCAGCCAGGAGATTTAGAAGCCATTCTTGACGTCAAGCTGTGAAGATCAAATATTCTAACTTGATGGCTGCCAATACAGTTCCCAACCATTGTCTAGATCCAAAAACCCATTGTACTTGTTTTTGGTTTTGTTTTTTTGGCATCAGAAATAAGTCTTTTACTCTGACCACTGATGTTCTTAAATAAATACACTTCTAGGTCAACTCGTTGATGGGTGATAATGTAGCTATAATTTAAGTCTAATGGTGATATCAGCCTCTAATAAGGTATAAGTTAGAGTTGTACAGTACAGCATGAAGTTAGTGACTTTTCCATAAAGTAAGTATTTTCTATTCCTAATGCAACGATCCAAATTCAGAGACTCAGCTTTCTTTTCCATCACGGTCTCTTTTTCCTTGGGTTTAATTATACTGCAACCTGTGCAGACACCTTGAGAGAAAGCATCAGCTCACATAATAGTCCTCTCTCTTTCTTTCATGCTTGATCCCTCTTCCCTCAAAGAGATGAGAAGACAAAAACTTCTGTAACCACATAACCTTCAAGAAGACAAGAGCTGCTGTAACTGCATGATGTCTTGGTGTCCACCCTGGGATCAGTGAAGGACATTGAGCACCATGATGTTTGGAGCTGCCACCTGAGCTGACAGTGGCTCACCTGGGTGGCTGTAGTTCAGGAATTATCCCAGGCACCAATCACAGTAAAACTTAATTGCTCTGGTCACTATGCAAACATGCAGAGAATAACCTGGACTTCCCAGCAGCTTTGAAATAGAGTTAGATCTATACTGAGGATTTCTGTACGCAGGCTACAGAATAACTGTAAAGTACAGGGCCAGATTCTGATAGCATTACTCAGGTTTAATAATAGCATCAGCAAGTGATGATGCTTGTGGAATAAATGGCTATTAAACCAGAACAAGTGTGCTAGACTGTGCCTCTCCACCCATCACAGCCAACAAGTACATAAAAGTCCAGCTCTGACATCTCTGGGACAAATACAGCAGCTTTTCCATACACTGATAAGCACTTATGGCCTTCATGGAATTACAACTGGGAGTAATTACTGCACATAATGCATATGGATTGCTGAAGTGAATCCAGAGATAATCTGAAATGCCATTATGTTGTTAAAAAGGCAATAAACTTCATTTGCATTTACCCAGCTCTAACAGAATTTATGGGTGAGGACATCACTCAAGGATTTTCTCTCTTCTCTTCTCTTCTCTTCTCTTCTCTTCTCTTCTCTTCTCTTCTCTTCTCTTCTCTTCTCTTTCTCTTTCTCTTTCTCTTTCTCTTTCTCTTCTCTTTCTCTTCAACTTTATCTTAAGAACAAACTTTTTCCCACCCAGATGCAGGAGACACCACATGTCCCAGGTTGTCAAAGCAGGGAGATGGGGTTTGGCTGTTAAGTATGGCATCATCGAGGCAGTCACTCAAAGAGTTGTTAGGATGTCCCAGTCCATGTCCCCTCCTGACCTCAGCATCCTGGACATCTCAGTACCATGCCCAGCAATGTACAGAACTGGTTAATAATTCCATGTGGAATAATTACAGCATGTTCTAAAATTTGTTTTAAAAACACAGAACAGAGAGAAAAAGGATGAAAGAATAAAACCTGGCACCCAACATGCTGTTCAGGATGAACAGCAAGAGAAAAAAAGTACCTGGCTTAGTCATTCTCTGGGTAATCCAGACACCACAGTGCTCTGAAGCGTCTGCCTTTCCCCAAATTTAGTCACTCAGTCTGATGCTGTTCAGCCTTTACACCCCAGCTCAAGTCTGAGCCGGATGCCCATGATTTAGTACTTGCTGTTTGTCCAGGAACACAAAATGTGTTGCAAGGTATCGAGGCGCAGCCTGCAGCTCGCGTCCTCTCCTCTGCCCCTGAAATACAAATTAGCCAGTCTGGTATTTGATCACGGACTGTTCTTAGAGCAGTTTTTTATTCTGCACTTTTATTTTCCACGGTCGTTGCCAAGACAAGAGTCCTCTCCAGGACCCCCTCCCATCTCATCCCATCTCGTCCAATCCCCTGGTTCTTCATCCTTGCTTTTCCCTTTTTATTTTCCAGATCAAACCTTGGCTTCTTCTAACCCTTCTCTTCCACATTGGCTTTTGTGGCCTGCTTGCAAACTTGCTTGTGTATTTTATGCATGCCCATGAAATCTCGCCTTGCTGGCACCGCATCGTACCAGTGCTCTCAGCAGTTACTGGGTTTGTGCTTTTTTAATATTAAGCTGTTCTGCCTTACTCCTGGGTATTGGACCACAATGAAAAAGACTGTAAATTAATGAAGTATCTATTGCAGCTGACTTTAAATGATCCTAAAAGAAAAAAACAGTTTAAATCCTACTAGTTCTGATTAGCTCCATTACCTGCCAGTACAAGCTTCTTCTTTATATTTCCTAATTCTTTGCCCAATCTATTATTAAATGTCTGAAGGAATCGCCTTCCTCTGCTTTCATAGAGGAAATAATTCCAGTGCCTAATAGCTCTCCCTGGCAGGAAAACTCTTCTTAAAATCTTCTTTTTGCACCTCCTCCCTTCACCCGGACAACACTAAACAATTCCTGTCTGTCCTTGAGGAATATACGTCTTCACATATTCATAGGTAATTATGATTTTTCCACTTTCATAACTATTTGGCCACAAAGTGGTTACACTTATAAGATCCCCATCTCAGATACTTTGAGAACATTGCCTCATTATCTGCAGTTACCAGTAAGACATACAGTTTCTCATCTCAGCTCCAAGAGCTGGCATCAAACCCAGCTAAGCAGCAGTTTGGGCTCTACTCTTGACTTAGGAGAAGTCAGGATTGTCAGGTTTGGGGAAATGACACTCAACTGCAGCAATGTTTACTCTTTCTTCTTTACTCTTTCTTCTTTCTTGGGGAGAGAGGCTGTATCACCTGGTGTTACAGGGTCCCTGTTTGCCTGGACTGCTCCTACCAGCAAAACATGCATCACATAACATGTTTTATTGCAGAAATTTGTTATAATGGTACAATAACTGCCTCTATGGTTTTAGGACATCTCTCAAGCATGACAGATGAGTCCAGTTAATTTTGTCATAAAACAACACGTGGCAAAATGAAGTAGAAATGTCAGATGGAGGTGAAGTCTGAGGGAGGGTGACAGAGAGTCCTGCTGCTTCACCCAGGGCTGGGGAAAATGGGAATCACTGGTACAGGGAATTAGGCTCGTGTGCTGCAAACGGATCTATTACATTATTGCAGTCATTTAATCTAGCAATTATTTCCAGTGTATGCATCAAGGCTCTCACACATGAAAGGGCTCCACAGCTTGCAGGCTCTGACTGGAAGCCTGGTGGCATTAACATTTGGACAATGGCTTTAGGGGGCTTTGACTGGGGGTCTGAGCACAGGACCTGCCCCTCGTCACCTCTGCATCGTGGCCACCGTACAGCTGGATGCCAAGACCAGAGGCTGTTCATGGTGTTCAGGGGGAGGAGGATGGGGAGCACGACTGCCTGATGCTGCTTTAGGGCTTATTACATGACTCACTCTTTAAAATGGCATTTTAAAGAACTCTAATCTCAGAGAGAAACAAATACTCTTAATTACTGCTTGCACGGTGCTTTTCACGTCGCTTTGTTAATAATCAGATATTGTTCTTGTCACTTCTGGGGAGATACGGCTTCTGTCAGCTGTCAGGGCTGGGATGAAAAGGCCATAACATAGCTCCTGGCAGATCAGGTGAGGCAAGGAGACAACCCTATCAAGCAATCTTGATTACAACTATTGTCTGTAAACCAGTTTGGGCTCTGCTGCCTCAGTCAGTCCTTCACGTGAGCAGATCAGATACAGAACTCCGTCATTATTTCATAAAGTACTCTGTAACTAAAATGATTTAAGATATTCCTGGGGGCTGGGTGGGATGGCTGAGCATCCAGGCATGCCAGACTTCAGACTGATGGGAATTTAAACAGCTTAGTTTCAAACTCCCAGAAAATACAATAAAACGGTGAATGCTCTGAATGGAAATTGTGCTCTGCCACAATGGCATCAGCAGAAATGCCAAGCTTATCTATTTATAGCGTTATCTGTGGCTAAATACCCATAAATAGCTATGGAGAACACTGCACTTCTATGTGTGTGTGTGTGTATGTCTTTTCCAGCCACTGAAATGTTAAATCAATTTTATAACAAGTTGCTTTTCCAGCCACTGAGTGGCTGTAAATGTTAAGTGTTTTTACAGGCGATTTTTTCCCCAGCTGCTAAGCAGCTTTAAATGTTATCAAAAAAAGTTGCTTTTCCAGCTGTTCAACCACTCTAAGCAATTTTAATGGATTTTTTTTTTTTTTTTTTTAACTTGCTAAAACCTATTTATATTTTACTCACAAAGCAAGTGCAAAATTGTCCTGGCTCTGTCTAGGTTTTGTTTTTATTGGGTTTGGTGGTTTTTTTTTTGTTTGTTTTGTTTTTTTTTTCTTTTTTTTTTTTTTTTTTTTTTGCAACCTGTTAATAAAAATTCTTTTTGTGTCTCAGGAAAGTTTTTTTTTTATAAATGCAGGGGCCTTGGTTTTATGGGTCCAATAT
>JANHGN010023648.1:0-49106 GCA_024605025.1 Megaceryle maxima | reverse complement strand
TCCAAAGTAATGTTTTATTTAAATAATAATAATAATAATAATAAATTTAAAAGCCAAACAAAACCCGGATTATTTTTTTTCTTATTAATTTGCTATTGCTATTTTTGACCGAGCATGAAACAACTGAGTTTACATGGTCAAGGGCTTGCTTGTGTTGTGTGATGGGGCTTGGGCATCATGTCCATATAAACAGTTAACCTCCCAGGATGCAGGATCTTTGTTGTGTCTGATGAAGGCAGACTTTCATTAGGCCTTTTACCACTAGCTCTTGGAACTCTTCCACTTCATGCAAGTAAAAAAACCACAAATATTCCTCTACTTATATCAGTACCAGAAGCTGGAAGCATGGAATGTTTCAGAATGCTTTGAACCCCGTAATTGTCTCTTGTAATAATACATTTTTTACATTTGAACTCATGAGTTATCAAGGAGAAAGAACGTAGCAACTTGGTTAAAATAAAGAATTAAATTATGGTCATGGAAAAAAAAAAAAAAAAAAGGTACTTTCCACTGTTCTCAAAAGAAAGTGCCTTTGGGAAAGAATGAATCAGAATGGATCTCTGTCCTTCTCTGTATGACTTTGCATTGTAGCTCATGGACTGAGGGGTGGACAGCTCATGGTTAGACAGACCTCAGATAAAGGTAGTCCATGTCTTGGAAGTATCTTCTGCTCTATTACCTTCTGAGAAATAGAAAAGCAATGTTATTAAGTGTAGGTTTTATATAATCTACCAGACTGCATGAGAGACGCGGTACATGTTATCCTTATGTGTTATGCCCTGTCCACGGATCTGTTCTGCACCTTATCCAAATAACCAAATCTAAATAACCAATGCACAGCTCCCTGGCCATATTCCCTGCTGGCCTGTCTCTTCCCAGCCCTGCCTGACCTCAGCTCTGTTCCACACAGCACTGAAATAACTTTTTGCCTTGACTTTGCATCTTATTTATGTAGGGTTCTTAGCTCTACATTAGTGTCCAGCATCTCTTTTATAGAAAAACACCCAATCCTACTCAGTTTGGTTATTTCCATTGCTTGATTGTAGATGTGAACACCAGGCTCTGACTAAGTGCTTAGTACTTGGCTTATTTCCTCTGGGGCATCTTCCTTCCACAGATTCTACGTAAGAGTTATCATAATTTCATCACCATGACCTTCCCAAAATATTCTGCAGAATTCACCTTCAGGGGTGCTCTAATATTTATACAAATATGCCCCAGGAAAGAGTTTGGGCATGGGAATCTTAATCCTCCCATGATACACTAATACAGAGTGTGTTGCCCTCAAGAGAAAGCCCATGATGAGGAAGTCAGAGGGAAGAAAACAAAAGAGGGAAGAAAACAAAAGAAGGAATAAAATCTTGCCTTTTACAAGGTAGTTCAAGTCACTGGTAGTACCCTCACATTTGTTTGGATCCCAAATGTACAAAATGTATAAGAAAATGAAGAACAAACCCAAAATGAAACCTAGCAATATGATAAAAGAATTTACACTACAATATTTTTGAGTTAAACTAAAGGAGTATTTACATCTGGAAATATGTGCATGGAAACAGAGTCTTAATGTTTTCTCTAGATTGATTCAATTATGTTTTCTGTGTTATGACATCAGTGTTCAAAACAAAATGAGAAGCTTTGACCCCCTTTGGCTATCAAATTAACTGGAGCAGAGGGTTAATATTGTATGGTACAATGTAGGTTGTCAAAAGGACTGGACCCCAACCAGTTATCCATTTCAAAACTATTTTGAAGAGCTTACAGCTTCAAACACCAGTGCAATTCCAGATCCCAGTGCAGAGTAACTCAGGCTTTTGCTGATCTTTAAGCACACACAACTCCAGATTATCTTTTGAGAGGGAATTGGGAATGGACATCAAGGAAGCTACCCATAGCTAAACCTTTTCACAAGTCTTTGTTCAATTCAGGCCTTGATTTCAAGACAATGGAAGATGTGCTTGGATATGGGAAGGAGCTGAAGGGTAGCAATGAAGGAACAGAGGAAAACTGTTGTGATAAGGAGGCTCTTGACAGCATTTTAACATTTATTTATAATGTAAAGAAGTTGATTAAAAAACCTGGAACTTATTCCTGGTTCAATCCCATTAAAACTTGATGACAACTTTTCTTCTTTGTTGTCTCATCCTTGAGCCACCCTCGGCATCCCCTTATGAAAAGTGTCCCTTGCCTTCCTAAGGGGAAATCCAGGTGCTGCCCATTCACTATTATTTGGGATGTGCCCAGGGGGACACCAGCCACTGTGATCTGGGATGGTCGTTATCCAGGTCTGGATTAGCAGCATCTCCTGTCACTCTATGGCAGAGGATCAGAGCAGACAGACCTCTCTGATGGAAGGGTGAATTGCCTGATACTTCTCACTACAGATTACTAGGGAACAAAATCTTATGTTACCAGGCTGCCTTTGCTATCAAGAGCAGAGTCAGATAAGGACCCAAAAAAGAAAAAAAAAAAAAAAAGAAAAGAAAAGGCCATTTCTGTAACTGGTTTATGTCAAATCTGTCCATTTTAGCTTTATGGTCTCACATGGTAATAACTCACTGCCACATGTTATCGACCCTAATCAGCCTTGGACAGAGCCACACACAGCAAATGTTAAGTGCAAGCAAAGAGCATGCCAGGCTTTGTAAGAGGAAAAGGAGTTTTCTCTCCCAGGAGCCCAGTGAAAACAAAACTAAGCCAGCCCTTAAATCTAGGGAGAGCATCAATAAAGCTCTTGGAGATAACTTCAAGATTACAGGAGCTGGCTTTGAGCTGATGCTCGACTGTGCGCAGGGCGTGAGTGCTCCTGGTGGACCAGGGAGAGCCAGGTAACACGGGATGCAGCTCCATCACCCCTGGAAGCCAAGGGAAGCAGCCAAGGGAAGCAGCGTGTTTCAGTCCTCTTTGATATTTTATCTTCCTTAGTCACCCCCACTAAACCTACAAAAAAGTGTGGGGAATAAAGAAACACAAAAGCAAGTCGCAGATGTATTTCTCTACAGGGATCTTCTCCCTGTGGGAACCTCTAGCACTGGTTCCTGCTAATCCATGACTTCAGCCACTATAGATAGTGGAAGTTTTCTGTGCTTTACTGCCTCAACAATAGGCTCAGGAACTCATACAACCTTTCATTTCCGTCCTTTTATTTGTAAATTACTTTCCTTTAAGAATACTGCTATTTAATAGATAGGTTATGATGTCAAACCCTTTAATAAAAGCTATGCTTTTTCCTCTGCAGTTTTGTTTTTATTCTAAACACTATTTTTTTTTCCTAAACAGATACAATTTTAAGAGAAAAAAAAAAAAAAAAAAAGTCCAAACATGACCAGAAAAGACCTTATTTGTTATGGAAAAATTATAACAAAGATTTTCTGTGGGTTTTTTTTTCCTTTGCTCTTCCTGTTGTTGGTAATAAAAGAATTTTTATTGTTCTTTGGTGGTAATCCTAGCTTTATGTTGAAAATCAGAAAGGATTTTTCCCCCCCCCCTTCATTTTTTCTTCTCTGTTTCTGGTTTGGTGCTCTGGTTTGTAGCCTGAATGGAACTCAACCAAGCATTGAAAAAGATTTGCCACACACGGTCAGAAATGGCACTGCTCTTCCTGAGCCAGCTGGGCAGCCTGAATGCTCAAGCTGTGTCCCAAAACCTTAATTCACATCTAATGGCAAAGAAGGTGTGAGAAGCATCTGCACATATTCCATGGCAAACTCTGGTCTGGGTTATACAGCTGCAAGCACAGAGTAAAATCACAGTTTGGAAGATTTAGGCCACTTGATGAGACCATGAATAACAAAGCATACAGAGATATCTGGGAGATGCCACACAGTATGGACACCAAGGATGGATGAAATTTCTGCACTGACATTTTCCCCAAGATAACCTTTGTGAAAATTTATTTGGGGGGAATTAGGCTGTTTTTCATTCTACTTTTTTCCTTTTTCTTCCCTCCTGGTGGTGGTAGTGGTGGTGGAAAGCAACAAACAGCTGGATTTTTTTGTTTCTGCTAAATTGGAAAATTAAATTTTATTTTTAATATGGAAAATACCAGCCACTGAAACATTATAATTTCAAGGCTAATTTAACTGATACACTGCCTAACTAAAATCACGTGCTAATCGTGATAACCTTTGTTTTCCTTCTCCCATATAAGTTCATCTGCCAATATTTATGCAGAAAGTTGAAGCTTGGCTCCTTGCCCCCTTATAGGAAAAAGAAAAAGATCCCATCCTCAATTAATAAAAACACTACACAAAGACAAACCAACATCAAAACAAAGAAAAGGAAAAAAAAAAGGAACTAAGAATTACAATATTCCAGTGGTAGTGTGAAGGTAGGAGAGTAAAGTCTCATGCTCAGCCCCAGAGGTGGGATGTGGCTGCCTGGTGCCTGTACTGTCTTCTCATGCGGGTGCAGGGTCCTCTCTTGCAGGTCCAAGGTCTTCTTATGCAGGTACAGGGTCTTCTCATGCAGGTCCAAGGTCTTCCTGTGCAGATACAGGGATGCTCTGCTCCAAGCCATGGAGATCATCAAAAGCATTTCCATGCAGCACAAGCTCCTACACAGCCCCCAGACACCTGCTCGCTCAGCCCAGCATTGGGAGCCCAGAATACAAACTGAGCAACACGAGGGAGATGGATCAGAGCACTGAAAAGTGCTTTTCCACTTGCCTTTACCCTACATGATAAAGCCGAGAGGAAACAATTACATAGTATGTCTCTTTTATTACAACTGAGTCTACAGCTTTCCAACATGATGGCTCTGGCAAGACCTGGAGAAACATCAGACTAATAAAACATCCTTAAATACCAGTTCTGAAAGTTAATTCATTTGGAGCTGTACTTTTTTTTTTTTTTCCCAGAAAGGGAACTTTTTTTGCTGCAAGTGTTTGTTGATTTTTTTCAGACAAAAAAATGGAATAACACGGCAGTACCAAAGAGTCTTCTGGAAGTTATCAATAACCAGTTTGCCACTTGAGCCTTCCCATCCACCCTGCAAATGAGCTCTGCAAATATATCCTTTGTGATGTGAGAATGGCAGAGGCCAACACACCGTCTGGGCTCTCCGGGATGTGAGGCAGCACAGCTCAGCCTCTGATGTTTCTCTCCTCCTGCCCCCTTCCCAAGGAAAACCAGATCTTGGAAATCACAGAGCCTTTGCTGCCTCTTGCAAGCAACAACCGCGCTGAAAGTAGTGCAAATAAAGTTTCCATTGCTCACTATTTCAGATTGAGAGCATATTTTTCTTGGAGCATTCTTAACCTTTGGGATCTTTTCATGTTCTTTAGCCATTGTGTTTGCTTCTTCCTTGTTTTCTTACAGGGAAAGCCGAAATGACTTACAATTAAAATCTTTTTTTAACAGCTTTCTCCTGTTGCTTTGGCAAAACAAATTTTGAACAGTTGGAAGGATACAGTGCCGTTTACTCCCTCCTCAAATAGTTTTCCCCTTCTACCAAGAAATCCTGCTGAATTTGGATATGACCATTTGCTTGTGTAAGAGGGATACCTCCAGGGTCTTAAACAAAACTGGAGAGATCTGCACCAGCTGAAAATTTTCATTGTTAAGTCAAGGGAAAAATTTATTTATGCTGGGCCAGTGCTACTTGTTTGTTTGTTTTTAAATTTTGCAGGATCAACTCGTGATTCACGGTGGTACAACTGAGAACAGAATCTGGTTAACTAATTGAAGGTGCTAATGACCAGTCAGGCTCTAACTGGAGGTAAGCCGGAACCACAAATTGCTAATGTGATCAACACCGTAAAATGTGGGAGGATTTGGGATTTAGGAGTCTGGTTTTACCCATCCTGGGAACAGAATGTGACCATGACACTCCCCTGTGAAGGCAGGAGCACTTTGCTGTCATCTCAGCTCACTGTTATACACACAGATCCCCTGCAAGTGCTGGAGGTTTTTCAGTTCAAAGCTTGGACTCATAACCCACCTCGACTTAAAGCCCAGCATAACCAGTGAAGTCAGCTCTAAGGAGATCTTGTCCTCAGCAGCATCATCTGCCATGACCTGCTCTCACCCAAACCCTTCATTTCTGTAGTGTAATATGCTTGATTATTTTCATTAATGAGTATGTTTACTCTGAACATAGACACATAAATCACTCCAGCTGAAACCCAAGCAAGCATATGACAAATAAGGTATTTTTAAAGGTTAGTTGTTGTTCTGTTTAATGAAAGAAAAGCAAGAGGATGGGGTTGGACTTTTATGATGTGCAAAAGAGGTTGTAACCACAGAAAAATCCACCTCCAAAAGCCAAATATTATTCATTTTGGTGGAATGCACTGTTAAAATAGCTCAGCCTTTCAGGAAGAAGCATGCTTATGTAAACCATCTAGTTTACTTTCTTTTGAACAGGCAACCTGAAAAATATCCCAACAGCATGTACCTGTGGTGTCTTCCTCAGATATACGTAGACAGACTTATAAATGTCCACATGGTCCATTGTGGTCTTCAGCAGACTCACACAGCACATTTAAGAAAAGAGGTAAGCACAGAGGGAAGGCAATGTCATAAGAGATGAGAATTTACTGGTGCCATTGATCAGGATCAACAAATCCCAGTGCTTTAACAGGAGTCAATAATTGACTCATGCACCTTGCCAGCCCACCCACTTATTTCATTTAAAAAGGGCACCATAAAAGCTGAAACATCATCGCTGATCCTCTGTCAGGGCCTGGAAATACCTGTCATGAACAGAATGTCCATCAAAAAGGATGATTCAACTATGGGCATATCTTCCAGTTTTGAACAGCATTTCTTTAGCTGTCACCTAACTCTCAAAAATTTCACATTACAGTTCAACAGATACGACAGTGGAGAGCTCCCTACTGTGGGTATTCATAGTAAGATTTCCCCTTCCCAACCTCAGGATCTTCCAAACTCAACCCACCATCCATTCCCTCGAGCCTCTTCAATATAAGTTTGAAGCTGGGTGTTGCTATACCTTGAACTAATTGTTATTTTCTATAATGCTATTTAATAACTGCCTTGGCTGCCATCGGGAGAACAGAGTGTCAGGGAACCAGTAAGGGAGTAATTGTGTTCAGATGGTCTAGTTCAGATGGTCCATAAACCTTATAGCACAGGAAACTGTGTGTGGCTCTAGGGTCTCTGAAACAGCCAGATTACATTTCAAAACACACACTATTGGATCTTTGCTTATTTTTCCTTTTAGTTCCCAACATTATTGGCATTCATTGGAAAAGAGTGGCCTGTCCTTCAAAAGACTGTGGGGTTCATCCTCATGGAGGCCAACCTCAGGCACAGGGAGGACAAGACAAGCAGGAAAAGTCAGCATGGATTTACCAAGGGCGAATTACATCCGAACGACCTGATTGCTGCCTGTGATTAAATGACTGGCTCTGCAGAAAAGGGCAGAGATAGATAATAAGATCCTCTTTCTTGTCTTTTATCTTGAAATATACAATGCTGTTGAAAACCCATTTTCCTTCTGAATCAAGTTTTTATAAAAATATGATGGTTTTTTTGTTATTATTTATTTCTCAAACAGCTTAAATCCTGCAAAACACTTCAGATATATGGGCAGGCTACTCCATGGGGGTGTGTGTGTGTCTTCCTGCTCTTTCTTTCACCCAAACTTTTCTTCTGTCGTCTCTTTTCCAGAATAAGAACCATTGTCAGGATAGTTCCTCTGCAAATGCCTGAGATCCCTCATTCACATTATTAATGCAATAATGATGAGCCCTCCTGGATAAGGATGGTCCCATGAATGACTTTGCTGCTTTTCTACCCTGCAGTCAGGCAGCGAGGAAAATGTGCTTTGAAAAGTCATCAAGAGTAACACACAGATTAAATATTCATGTTTCTATTTTCCATCCTTTGATTTTTGTCCCGTATAGCTGTAGGGGAAA
The DNA here is from genome assembly GCA_024605025.1 of Megaceryle maxima. Taxonomy (NCBI): domain Eukaryota; kingdom Metazoa; phylum Chordata; class Aves; order Coraciiformes; family Cerylidae; genus Megaceryle; species Megaceryle maxima. Next base: position 41,227 of record JANHGN010023648.1, on the reverse strand, counting down.
GAAAAGAGAAAAAAAAAAAAAGACTGAAAATATGATCATTCAATTGAAAGTTTAATTTGAGAGAGTTCAAAAACATTTAAAATAGAGGACAAGCTACTTAGAGTGATTTCTGTATACTTCATATTGTTAATTTGCATACTTCAGCTTCTCTTCTCCCACCACTTTCTGTCCCCATCAATTAGATTTATTTTTTTTTTAATCCTGCTTAATTTTTGCTGGGAGTAGATGAAAAGCTGTGGCTGCTTTTCTTGGCCTAAGGAAAAGTTATATGTGTGCAGTAAAACTACTCCCTGCTATTATCACCCTAGGAGTTATACACATAAAACCCGGTTTTATCCATGAAATAAAAGAGAATCGGAAATGCTTATAAGTTATTTTAATTGGTGAAAAATACTAAATTCAATAGGTGATCTTCTCTAGAGTTATAAGTGGAAGTAGAGCCTTTCTACCTCAGTGGAACTGTGTGGATTTATACCACTTCAGGATTTCACACACAGTAAGAAGGGAAAACATAAACCACTTCATTATTTCCTGGGGGGAAGGGTTTGGAACTAACCAAACCCAAACCCAAAACCTTCCTGACTGTGAAATCCACTGAGTGATCAAGGAGAAAGTGTGTAAAGAACATACGTGCACAAAATTTAAGGCTTGGAAAATGACAGAATGACAAAACAGAAGAGAAGGGCAATAATCCACTGTAGGTGAGAGAGATGAGGTTACTTTTACGATTCCCCTGACCTTGAAGCATACAGACACTTGAGTTTTCAAGGAATTTCTCAGGATCAAAAAAACCCCTGGTAAAACTGGCAATATTTAAGCTGCTACATGTAAGATGATTGAAGATGATCGAAACTCTCATTGGAAGAGTGGATTTCAAAGAGTCACAGCAAATCTCAAGTGAAAATGAGACTCGCCATACCCCGGAGCAGTCAGTGGAATGGGTCACTCATACAACATAGTGACACTAAGGCACTAAGTCTGCTTTACTTAGAGGTTCCACATCACGGGGTATTTAGGTAGTAGAAATGAGGATCTCTTTCAGTTTTCTGTGAGATCTCTATGACATTTAATCACTTATTGGGTTTCGTTGTATGCTTATGAACATCCTCGCCTTCCCTATCTGAAATTAATGCTAGGAGCAGAAAGAAACAGATCCTCGTGACCTCCCAGGTTTCTGTACTGGTTTCTGCAATGGAGACCCTTTACAAGTGATCAGTTGTGTTCCACATTTGGCTTGTGCAGCATCCAGTAGACAGCGGGACGTTAGCAGTTTGATGACGAGGGAAAAGGGCTTTGATAAACACCAAACCCCGTCATTATCTCATTTTGGTGCACTCTACATTTTTTCCTAAACAAATTCCATGGAAAACTCATGTAGGAAACCATAACTTGCTACAAATGAGAACCCACAGATTGATTTTTTTTCCCTTTCTTTTCTTAATATGCGAATGCAGGGATAAAATTACTTCATTGAGAAATACATGGCATGAAAAAGAACTGAGGCATAAAGGAAAAAAAAATACCCCAAATCTACCAATGTCTAAACCAATTTTTCTGGTTAAAAAGAAGTCCTATCTTAATGCTGTCTTATGCCACAATGCCTAGCAAAGATACTTGAAACGGATGTGCTGAAACCACTCTTCATACCAGTGCACAATTATTTATCATTACTTCTTTCCCTTCATTTATCTGGTCCCAGTGATGACAGATCTCCAAACTCAACATATTTGATAATGGTTAAGATATTAATTTACAGGCAATGTGGAAAATAGGCCAGTATGATAAGTAAAAAAATCATTAAGATGATCTTTAAAACTTCCAACCAAAACACTAAACCTGAAGTTTAAATTAAATCAGTATTATTCATATCAAGTTCAACTCGGGACCTAGAAATACCTGAAGATCTACTTAAAAGCTTTAGTTATTCCAGTGCCTGTGTTGGTGTATTGTATAGTGTTACTTGAGAGTGACTCAAGCTAACTCATGTATCACTAAGTCAGTTCTCTTGTTGATGTGTACAAATTCCCTTCACTGATGAACTGTTCACCTCCAGTACCAGCCAAGCATAACAGCGTGGTGTCTGATACTGTGGAAACACTCACAAATTACAACCCCGACAACCACCATGATGCTGGCCCTACTTCTGTGGAGGGTAACAAATACAGGGCTCTCTTCTGAAGAAAATCAATGCTTTGTCAGTTTTTGGTCTACTGCTGTACAGGATGTCTATCTAGTTGGAAATTGCTCCATGGAAATCATTAGAAAATGCCAACTTTCCGTGTTATAATTTCCTGATAGAAGTTTCGCTGAAGTGTGTCTGTAAGTTCAAGACAACAACCACGGGTAGCAAAGAAAGACATCCACTCCAAAACTACCTAATTCTAGAGCCCTCTCTTGGCATTCAAAAATGCCACCTTTAGGCTCTTGCCATGGTCTACCTGGTTCACATCAAGGTATTGGGCATTCTAGGTAGAACTGGGCTTAGGCTCCTTTCTGGAGCTCTGCCAGGGTGAATAATTGTTCCTTGGATTGGTCTTTACCACTTATATCTCATTAATGTGGATTAAAAAAGCATCGCTACATTCCCCCTATCATAGAGGAGCAGCAAAAGTTTCAGAGACGGGGGATGATCATTTGGCATGTCGTGGGCTTTTCATTCCTAGTGACTCCTGGGGCCTTTTGTCAGCTGAAAGCTTCAGCTCTGCCATGTTCACATAACAGGGAGATGAACTGAAACACATCTCATTTGCTATTTAATATTCACTTAAAGAAAAAGGACTTTTCTGTAGAACCATTTTCGTCTAAACTACTTTTGGTGAATAATCAGGTTTTAAACTTTTTTTCTTATTGATGTAAAAACAAGTGTCTGTCTCTGAAAAAATGGGAATTTTTACTGGAGACTTTGGGCAAAAGGCAAAAATATCTTGGCCCCGAACCAAAAACTTTAAGCTTAAAATGGCAAACCTCTCATTTTCAGCCAAACAATGAAAACGTTGGTTTTGGCTGGACATTTTTGGTTTTTCAACAGAAGTGATCTTTTTCTCGGTCAAAAATTTTCCATGAGGTGAGGAATAAACATTACGGGTAAAAGCCTGGTATAACTGGAAGGAAGGAGTAAAAAGAGAGATAAGGAATAAAAACTGTTTATCAGCACCATCACGAAGCTTCTGTTACCAAGGTCTGTTACAAGCCCCTGTACCAATCCGGTAAAGAAACCCTGAAACCTATAGCCTGGTGTATTTATAGCATGATTCATGGTCACTGAATGTTCTATAAACAAATTTATGGAACTGTTTTTCTCTCGGTTGTTTCCTTTTTTAGAATATTATCACCAGGAAAAGTACTTGCAGACTATTTCTACCTGGACAGAGTTTTCATAGCTGTCCTGACAATCTCAGTTGCTACAGAGGCAATAAAAAGTCCCAGGCACTTGTGAGTGGCAATAAAAAGTCCTAGGCTCTTGTGAGTGACCTTATTAATTCAGGAAAATTAAAAGACCCATGCAGACATCCAGACATCCTTTCCCACCAGCTGTACGCTGGCATTTTCCTTTTCTTTTTCCATGTCTTCAGGAGATACCCCGTCATTCATGAAAGCTCTGCTTTCCCCATCATACATGTAAGTCTGACTACTTGGGAGGGCAAAGGTGAATTAAACCACCAAGAACTGATGCCTCTTCCCCCTAGTTTTCGTGCAGAATCCATGATCAGAGGCAATTTTTTAATCACTGTTATAATGTTTCCCAACCAGTTCCTAAAGCGGCTTTCAGGATGTGACGCAAACCAGCAGTTTAAAGCCATAGATCTTTCTAGTTAATCTAAAAGATTAAGCACCTCACAGCCACTGGAGAGTGCTCCTTGGAACTACAGTATTATGGCCCTGGGTAAATCTGGTTTTATAATCCTGCTTAGTCTACACTGATCTGGATAAATGGAGACCCATCGTTTGAGAATGAAGCTCAGAAAAACATGATTTAGGCAAAGGGAGGAAAATAGGAGCACATATTTTTGACAGGGACAGGAAGGTGGCATAGGATGCTAAATCGTGTTAGGGACAAAACATAATCCCCAGTTGCCCTTTACAATGACACTTCACACAGAGTCACCTTACTATTAAAGTCCCTGCAGCAAGAAACAGCTGATCAGCCCAGGGAGGAAGGCTGCATAGGATGAGGACAAGGAGCAAGGGAAGCTCAGAAGGCTGTGCTGGACGTGCTCACACTCGCAGCCAGCCCAGGTACAGCTGCCACCCCAGGGACCCTGTGGGCAGGTCTCCCTTGGAGACACAGAATGAGTCTGGAATGTGCCCAGATGCTGCTGAGCTCAAGGAATGTGTAGGGCAGCCAAGGCATGTGCTTCTGAGGGGAAAAATCAATGGTACATATCTACCCTCCTTTCCCCGGGGAAAGAACCAAGAACAGAAGTAAACACGTACACAAACCAGTTGATTACCAGGAATCCCAGTCTACCTACCAGCACTGAAACATGGGTACATCTATTTCTAGCAGAAATTTGTCACGGGAACTCAGCTACAGACTCAGTGCACCACCCCCACCTCACTAACAACAGCCTTTAGCAACCAACAGCAGTGACTTTTGTCCTGGAGCAGCAGGACGGTAGGCGCAACCGTGACACGATGCTGGGGGGGGGGTTAGTACGACCTCACAGATAGAGCTCAGGATGGGAAGGCAAGGACACCGTGATCTTTTCTGCCATTCCACCAGTGGGTCATGGATGTGGTTGAGGCAGTTGTTTTCCCCTTTTTCATCATCATTTCTCAGACATGTAGTGACTGGCACCCTTTTTAAGAAGCTCTCTGATGAAGGTTGAAGAGATGTCTGTATTCTGCACTAAGAAACCCTCTGTTCTACAAATGCTTCACTTTATTTAAGTAAAGAGTTTAGATTCAGCTGCAATCACCTCAAGTTTAAAGTAGATGAGATCATTCATTACCTCACCAGCTTATCTACAAAGTTACTAAAGCACTGATCAGATGACTGAAGAACTGGAAATATTTGTTGCAATCGAGGATCTTAGGAAGTAACTTTTTTAGCTCTTGTGCGGGAAACACTTGCCTGGACAAATATTTGTGAAGAGAGTGAAATAAATTAGTACTGAATATATCTTTAAATCCAGTATTTCCTGCGTTTCTGAAGGCAAATTAATATTGCCTGTATTTCTGAAGATGTGCAGCTAAACCATAAGTTACTAAAAACACAAATTACTGGGCAAAATTCCCTTGTCTATGGTTTGCAGCTCATCAGATCAGCGGGTCACAAAGGCTTTATATTCTGAAGAAGCTGTGAACAGACAAGTTGGGCACTGGATCTGCATACACAAACAAACTTTTTTGCAGTTATCCCACAAAGAAAAATTCATTTGAATTGCAGATCTTTCTCGTATATAGCCTTTGTCTATTCTGAATCAATGCAAAACTTTTGGCAGTGAAGACAGAGAGACGGGAAGTGTTGAATGTATAAAAGTTAGCTCCTACTCACCCCAAGTGATAATATTAAAATAAGTCTCTCACAAACTTAATGGCAGCAAGGAAAGGAAGCTTTTTGAAAGCATCCAACTCATGAAACTCATTACTATGGGCCATGAATTACTACTGCTATTATTATTATTATTTTTATTATTATTATTAACTAGTGCCTGTAAGCTGCTATGATGAATAAGGACTCTTTTTATGCCTTGTACAAATAAAAGGATAAGAGATACTGTCATCACAAATTTAATGGATTAGGAAAATATGTGCATAATAAGTCTCTTTAAATAGAATATTGGCATGATTTTTTTTTTAAGCTAGCTAGAAATTATTGTATCACACAGGGCTTGAGCTGATCACTAATGAATTTATACTTGAAACAAACCTCACTTCCATGATTTAAATCTCCCCTATGTGATTTTTTTTCTTAAGGTTCATGGTGAGAAACAGGAGCTGTTCTATAGGAGCAGAACTCCCCACCGAGCCCAGTGCTACAGTGGGAACCACACTGGGGTCCATCAAAAGACAAGAGAGGAGTGAAGGCTTCCAGACCTGTGGGATGTCTGCTGGAAAGGAGCATGCTTAAAAGATAATAGTGCTGAACAACTTTCCAGCTTTTCTAGAAGCACTTTCTGTAATGACCATGTGTCAATTACACGTGTAAGACCACTCTGTTGTTTTGAAAGGTACGAGATTTAAATAAAGAAAACACTGTTTTTACCAGCAGAGAGTTTGGCTCCCTCACCCAAAGGAAGAGGTCATTTTTCCATTTATGTTTAGCAGAAAACAAAACACCCCAAACCCTTAAAGGCCAGTAGATGCTAAACCAAACAAAAGCATAAGAAATAACTCAAAGTGAATGTCCTGAGGGTTCTTCTTCCTCAAGGCCTTTGCATGTCATCCTGGCTTCACTTCTGATGCCAATAGCTAAACACTGGCAAGTGGTGCCCTTCATTTTGCTCTTCCAAGCAAGATGCTGCCTTAGCATGCAAAGGACACATTTCCATGGTAACACAGTTCCAGAAATTAGCATCATCTTGGTGCTTTGGGCTGATGACCCAGATTGCTCTATATATTGGGATGAGCTGAGTGTCTTTTTGGCTCACCAAAGCTACCATGGGACCATGCTAAGGAAGGAGAGATCCAATTCTGAACACATTGGTCATTACGCATGGGAAACCTGGAGCCAATTGCTGCACTGATATCAGAGCTACAGTTGCAGAAAACTTTGGGAGGTAGTCTTCTTTTTATTCCCCTCATTAAAAAGTTTGTACCAACTATATAACAAAAAATGTCAAATCAGCACTGAAGATCCCTCTCCTTTCTGCCCTGACACTCTTCTCTTTCCATTGCCTTAGAGGAAAACTATGTCACCGTTGGTGTTAAAGAAGTGTGATCCAACTTAAGCAAAGGTTATACAAGCGAGTACAATTACTAGAGCCTCCATATTTTCCCAATAACGAATCTCGCTCTAATTCAGAAGATATGCCCTGCCTGGGAAACAATGCGAGGTTGAATGAGGACAGAGCAAAGAATGACATGTCATAAAAGCCTGATGTTCCTGAGTGCCAGCAGAACCGTTCCTTTCTGATGGGTGCTCTTGGGTAGCTAATTTGAGGCATTTGGAGCATTTGGTAGACAGCTGTTCTGCTCAGAGTGCAATGGCAAGCGTTTTCAAGCTAAAACCACAAGAATGAACCGATGATGCCATTTGGAAGCCATGTTGAGAGAACTTACCTCCTCTGACTACGTTGCTGGTTTTTAGGAACAGAATGCAGCTTTTTAACCTCTCCCTTCCCTGCTGCTTTCCCTTTTGGACTTCTCTAAGCAACCAAATCTTGCCAGAGCTGAGGATACCAGAGGGGATGCAGGCTGGCTCTGGAGGAAGATGGGAAGCAGAGCAGCTTCAGCCATCTTGGGTGGTGCCAGTGGTGGGACAGATGGAGGAAAAAGATGGCTCATTTTGTGAGCATCTCCTTCTTCTGGGCTAGAAAATCTGCACCTAGGAGCCGTTAAAAAAGGATCTTTTATTTCTTCCTAAGGCACATGCAACATACTTCATTGGCATGTTATACTGTCAGGCACTGGCTTCAGGGAGAATTGTCCAACCAAGTGGCTAAGAGTCAGCGATGGTTTCCCAAGGTCACTTGCTCTCGTTAACTGTTAACCTGTTTACTATTCACTGCTTACTGATCTTCTCCTGATAGAGGATGCAAATCTACCTAAACTACCACATACAAAGATATTCATTAAACTAAAGACGATCAAAGTTAGTGTAAGAGATGGAAGGAGAGAGTGTTTCCTTCACAGGGTAGCACATGAGACACAAATGTAACTACAGGGCTCCTTGTGATCAGTCTTTGAACCAATCTGATTTTAAAATGCACTGTTAGTTCTTTAATTAACTATTGAAACCTTTGACATGCTTCTTTGGAAAGCATTAAGAATGCACAAGTGACTTCCAAATAATAAACCATGTTGTTTCCTTTTCTTTTACAGTATTTCTAGAATAACTAATGATTGAGTTTCATATCATCAGTTTGCTGAAACTCATTTTGCATCTTAACTCCTTTGATTTTTGTCTCTAAATACTTGTGCTGCTTTTCTATGGTCATTATCAGTAAATGGAAGCCTACCGAGTTCCTCTGAAATTAAATAGTTTTGATGACAAAAAGGGGAGAACAATACACTAGAATGAGCTGATTCTGTTGTGGATTTACCAATTATTTAGTGTGCTTATGGTCTGAAAAACTACACCTTGTGTACTCATTGATAGCTGGAACTAGTGCAGCTCTTTAGATCTCATCCTAAAAAATTTACACAACAAGCATTAGACATTCTGTGTCTTTCAACAACAATCTTTGGATAGTAAGATAATAATAAATGATTAACACTCTATTAATATTACTTGCCAATTTGAATGGACAAACTCAAGAGACAGGACAGCATGGCCACAGGACCATCAGCCTTCTTCCTCCACCCCCCTAAACCACACATGTGTGCAGTGGCCGTTACTCTGCGATGTTATATCCAAGGGATGCTCAGCATGTGCAGGCTGTGCAGACCTCACTCGCTTGCCTATTTTTCACTTCCTTTTCACATCACTCTTAGTGGGCCTTTAAGGACATATCTGTATTCCTGCAGTGTTATTTATGGCTCTGACATCATCCCTCAAGGTGAACAGTGCTTTGCTGTAGAGCATTTACTCTTTTATAGTAAATCTGCACGCTGCTTTCTATAAAAACAGGAAAACAGCTGCAACTTTTATAGGTGAGAATGAAGGTTTCTCCCACTTCTTAACGTACATTTCATCATGGGGAAGTTAAAGGAGGAGAAATACAAAGCATGAGTGTGGTCTTTTGTGGTTGAATTTTATCTGTATTCCTTCAGCTGACGTTAAACAAAATGCATAAAGCCACACCAGATGTTTTTATTATCATTCATTACTCACACCAAGGCAATATGGGCAGGCATGGTACAGAATACAGAAGAAAAAAAGTGTTCTTGGCTCACAGGACCTGATCATTCTTTACAAACGTCTTATTAAATAGTTAATTGTATGCACCAATGTCTGTGGATTAATCAGTGTTGAGTGACACAAAATCTATAAAGGAACACAGTCAAATGAAGGATTAGGCAAGTGGCTGCTATTATTTGAAGTCCAGGAAGATCTGTTCTCATGTATATTGATACTAAATTGCTTAATGAGCTTTCAGTCACATTCAACTTGGCTGAAATGTAGGGAATGATATTTCAAGTGTCAGCCAGGTACCTACCAGGTTCTCATCTGGAAAGGACACATTCAGCTTCCTTGGAGATATCTTGAATATGTATGCTGAGAGGAGAAAAAGGATAAGAGAGTTCAGCTTCTGCTCTAACACTCTGGGAAATTTGGGAAGGAGTATATTATTAATAACACACTTAGATCAGTTTTTGCAGACAAGATGTGGAACATTGGAGAGCTCTAACAGGCAGGAGAGAGCCTGAGGTGTTTTGTACCAAGTACCACCATGCTGAGACAGCACACAGCAACTGCATGTTCTCCTGCAGCTGCTGAGAGGTTAAAACAGAAATGGTATGGTGGGAAAAAAGTCCAGGCTTGGGGATCTGGAGAGATGAATTGGATGTGCAAGAGCAATGAGTAGAAAACTTCATTAAAAGATATGAACAAATCACAGGCATTGAGAGTACATTTACTATAAAGAGGCAGAGGAGGGTCAGGAGGTTTTAACAACCTTTTAATAGCCTGTTTGGTAAAGAGAGCTCACAAATACCATTTAAAGAGTAGCTCTGGAGTGATTTCAGGCACCTGCATCTAATTAGAAACAAAATAGTGTAATTATTCTTAGTTTGTTGGGTTTGGGTTCTTTTCCTCTTTTGTAACTGCAACTTTAAAACAAGTTGCTTATGTTATTTGCAGTTGCATCTGAGCTGAACAAAAGTGACATCCTGTAGTACGTGACACGTCTTCCATTCCCACTGCTTCCAGTCCTTTATGCACTTCACACAATGAAGGTTTCTGAATAGCTGGAAAGATCTTCTGAATGTCCTGGTGGGTCAGATGGAAAATTCTGAATATTATCACCTCTGGGATATGTCTTTGTATTGGCATTTTAGGTGAGGGATACTTATGAATGAAACCCATTTGCTCATTAATGGGAGGGCTCCATGTGCCAATCCATTCAGTAAGTTTGTATACCAAACATCTACACACCCAGAGCTACAGGGAGTAAATCCAGTGACAAAGAAAGAATCGACAGTGTTTTGATGCAAAATAGCCACTTGCTTAAAGCTTTAAGTTCCCAAATGAAGGACTGAAATCACATTATCTCTACCCATGGGCTTCAATCTGTGCAGAAGCTTCTGCCTCCTTGAAAAGGATGCAAATCCTGGCGATTTTTGTCCTACATGCTAGGTATGGTGTTTGCCACATCACATACTGCTCTACATGTTGTCTTGCAGGGCTCAAACTTCTAGACCCTTGGGTCTTTCTGACTTGATTTCTCCACTTAACATAGACAATACAGAATATTACAGTTGTACCAGACCAGCGCTGAACTCCTCCAGGCTTCAATAGCAACTAGAGGCTTTATTTTGCTAATTGACTGGTCCGACGTTATTTCTGGATCTCCAAGAAGCTTTTCATCTGAGCATTCTCCACCAAGTTAATGGGGATGTGTGAGTGCAAATCTGTTTAAAGGCAACACTTTCCTGAGGAAAATGCTGCCTCTCTTGATCAGTGGATCTTGCTTATGTGTGCAGACTGGATGCTGCCACCACAGCTTCCTAAGAACTCTAGAATTTGCTCTCTCCTTTTTTCCACTGTCAACTGGCCAAATATTCCAAACATTTTCCTTTAACAAATGTGTCCTTGTGGGGGAAAAGTCCATTAGTAACAGAGTAGTTGCATCTTGTCAGGACCAGACTTTAATGGCTGTTTGAATTTTAACTATTATTTGCTAACTATTCCTGTTCAGGCCAACTAAGACCATAATAAAAGCCATTAAAAAACAAGTAACTGGCCTCAGTGTAGCTGCAGGGTATACTGCTGAGTATGATCTGAATTTATCCTCTGCAAAGCAGACTGTGACCCACACAGACTTTCTGGAGATGGAAACTCTTTTTATTTTTTTCCACAGGAGGACAGCTTAGAAGAATAAAAGTACTCTTCTTTGCCCCAGGGAAGGCTAAGCATAGTCTGAAGGTAACATGACACAATGTAATCCATTTTCCTATTTACAGGATGAATGAAGACACTGTAAAATATCTGGCACTTCTTTGCTACAATATACAGGACAATGCAACCCAGTGTTTGGTCAGTGGAGAAGTACCCTAGGTGGAAGAACAGGAAATACAGAGCATTGTCCCACTGTAGGAACTGACAGAGCTCTGGGATGAACAGGGCAGGTGAGTCAGACTGAACTCTGCATTCCTTTGTCCTTTTTCTTTGGTTGCTGCTCTCTGAGCACCAAAAGGCTTCGTGGCACATAAAGCATCTTTCTGGTAATCTCCACCCAGTACGGAATGGGCAGAGGAACAGGCAGAAGTGATAGGAATGGAAGTGGTTACACATGGTCACATGAAGCCCTGACTGTGTAACGTCAGAGAACACACCAGCAAAAGGTCTCCAGCACATCTACCATGGGTCACAGGAGATTGCTACAGTTCTTTTATGTCCTCAGCAAGGAGAGCGCAAACCATCCTCAACCACAGCCTTGTCCTGCTGTAACCTGAGGCTGGGGCAAGCGTGAGGACATATGGTCCATCCTCTGAGCCAGTGTCTGGGTGAAGGCATCGCATCACAAATCAAGGGAAAACATAACGCAACCCATCAAGAGATTTATCCCCTACATTCTTAATGGGTTTTCTGCAAAGACCTGGGGACAAAAAATTAATACTGGCAGCATTTTCACTTACACAACAAATCTGATTCTAAGCCATTTAAGGTGGTTAGAAGTAGTAAACTGAAATCTGTAAAAGCTAAAGAGAGAAAAGTTAGAGGCATGAATCTTAATCTGAAGAATTTGCATCTTTAAATATAGGCGTGAGGTAAAAAATACAAGCAAAATAGTTGGTGGAAGAAAGGACAAAGGTTAAAATAATTAAAATTTCCTGGTTATTTATTTATGGGCAAATCAAAGTCTACTGAAGAAAAAAGAAAGCCTCAGAGGTCTTTGGAACAGGCTGTTAAGACATTTGCACATCTTAAATGATCTCTGGATGTAACCAGTGCACTGAGACTGGAGTACAGAATGGAGGATTAAAAATAAGCACCGCATTAGCTCAAATGGGAGCAGAACAGCAATCTCACAAAGCAATTTTCCATGCAAAGCCCTTAACTCACAAAAACAGCAACACAAAAAGACCGGTCCAAAACAAAACCCAGCCCTCACAAGTGATGTGCAAAACAATGCTTGGCGAGAAGCACCAGCTTGACACCATGTTCCAAATGTGAGCAAACTCCACAGCTGGAGACACTAATCTGAAAACGCTCACTGCAGGAACCCAGCTCTGCAGGGATCGGGGGGAAATGTACTTCCCTGAAGAACAACAACGCGTTGACAAGGTGTACCACAACAACCCACAGCAAACGAGGATGATTAAGGGACTTGGCATCTCCCCTCTGAAGAAAGACTGAGGGAACTGGGGCTGTTTAGTCTTGAGAGGAGAAGACCAAGAGGGGACCTTATTAATGTCTATAAATATCTGAAGGGTGGGTGTCAAGTGGAAGGAGCCAATCTCTTTTCTGTAGCACCCAGCAATAGGACAAGGAACAATGGGCATAAACTTGAGCATAGAAGGTTCCACCTCGACATGAGGAGGAACTTCTTCACCGTGAGGGTGACGGAGCCTGGAACAGGCTGCCCAGAGAGGTTGTGGAGTCTCCTTCTCTGGAGACATTCAAAACCCATCTGGATGAGTTCCTGAACGACATGTGCTGGGTGATCCTGCTCTGGCAGGGGGTTGGACTTGATGATCTCCAGAGGTCCCTTCCAACCCCTACCATTCTATGATTCTATGCTTCTATCTGTGATCCTATGAACCCTTTGCCTCTTGGAGCCAGCGAGTGTAGCCGTGGGCTGGACAAACCACTTGACAGATGGTGAGGAATCATCTGCTGAGGTATCAATGCAATACTGAAGGCAGCCCAGGAAAAATGCTCTTTAGCCAAAAGGGCCTTATACGTCATCCAGTAGAAACAGTTTAGAGGGGCTTCACTTACAAGGAACCCAAAGCTGAAGGTCTTCCTTGCAACATTTTGCTAAGGAAATTGCTGCCCACACTTTGCATTTAAGGTGCTTATTTAAAAGCTAACAGTGCATGGGGGACAAGGAAGAGCTCCCTTCTCTGGTTTAGCTTGCTGGCACACAAGTGGCTCCCCCTTTCACTACAAAGCATAATTCTGTGTAGTTTCACGGGGCTGAAAAACCCCCCATCAATATAGGTGAAGACTTGGACTGCTTGCAGAGGGCTGGGATCATCTCTGTGCTTGAGTGAAATGTGCTGGTTGTCATTCAAGCCCAGGAAAGCATTTAGAAAGCAGCTAATCACAGCTGTCCAGCAGTGGTTTTCACAGAATGGTATTACAGTGCCTGAGTTACAAGACTAATTTGCTTCTAAATACATTCTTTTTTATTATTATTATTATTAGAATCAGCTCAAGGGTTCGCATGGTTTCAGTGCTGTTTAATGGGGATTAGTTTGAAGTGGAAATGTGTTTTCCATTCGCCTGAGAAAGACACAACAGGGAGCAGAGCCCTGGAGATTATTGAGAGCTTTGGGTGCTTCTGGGAGGCCAAAGGCCGAACGACTTCAAATTTCAGTGGAGTGTAATAATCCCCTAGAAAGGCACAGCCTGGTGTGTCTTATTGTGCAATTACAGGATGGAAATCGTGGTGCATTTCTGACCCGGGGATTAGTCGCTGTGTATCATTAACACAGGTAGGACACGCTCGTGAAGCAGCCAGGCAGCACCAGCTGCATCTGGAGCTTCCTCCAGAACCCTCTTCACTCCCCTTGTCCCTGCTCCATTAGGATGCAGCACTTCTTACTCAATTTAACAAGAGTTTAACTATGGAGTAGTAAATAATGGAGCTGGTAAAGCTTATTCCCTGATTCATGCATAATGAGTTAGTCATTTTGTTCACCTCAGGATATTTCTACAGTTAATTAGTGGCACAAAGAATTGCTATTTCAGGGCTCAGAGAGGCTACACTGTGCATGGTTTATTTCTATTCAGTGGTGTCTGTCTGTGACATACGGTAGACTTAAATCATTGTGCTTTTTAACTGCCTTGCCAACACAGAAGCATAAATGGCTTGTTTCATATCACTTATTTTATTTATTCACTTATTCTTGGTTGCTAAAACGAACCTTTTGCTTGGCTGCAGAGCACTGCTCTGTGTGTTGCTGGGGGTACTTGAAGGGTGCTGAGCAACCCAGTGTTTCTGTCTGCATCCATCCTGGACACCAGCTCAAGGCATCTGCACCCTGAGTGACAGCTCAAACATTTCCCAGAGAACATTACTGCATGACAGATCTCAGTTTTTCTGAAGAACCTTCCTACTGTGAATGTGGCACACCTCATTGCCCTGAGAGAAAGGTTTTGGATCTACTGGGGATGCAGCATCCCTGTGATCCTTAATCACCCCTTGGATATCTGCATTTTGAGAGCCAGGTAATTTTATCCGCAGCACTAAGTTAAAAATAATATTGTTTCTGTGGTTTCTCTCCCTCATCCCAACTATTTGCTAGCTGCATTTCTTGGGACAGATTCGAATGCTGTGAGTGACCTTGTGAAAACACCGTCTTCATTATTAAAACCAGGTCATAAATACCCCTGGGCACAATGAAATGCCTCACCTGCAATTCTTCAAATAGTTTCCACTGCTATTAATTCTTTTAGGTGTATGAGGTCTCACACATGTCTATTCACTAAATAGATATCATCTGGAAGTAGCTGAATATAACATTTTGGCATCAACTAGCCTGTATATAGAACACCTAGAAGTATTATTTGTGGATTTATCAATGTACCAAATTCTTGATTTCCTGGAATAGCTCATCTGGTGGGAGGAAAACCAGCTTCAGACGGGAAACTGAACTTTTCCAGAGTTCACTGGTGTTAGAGGTCAAGCTTTTGTTCAGCTCATTACAGAGACAGATGTTAAATTCAGATTAGGAGTTACATTTTGGGAAAGTTTAAGAGGTTTTGGGATCTGTGGTTTTGGCCTAACCCACTCTTTAATCAAAAATGACATCCCTGGGCAACAGTCTTCAGCTCTCTCATACCTCTCAGAAATACACATTCAAGATGTACAGAAGCTGTTTCAACCTCAGTGAGGAAACTCAGGTCATGCTGGTTCCCATAATACAGTTGAATAATCTCCTCCACTTCACAAGAAAACCGTTTTCCCCACCCACATTTCATTTTTCACCTCTGACTTTTACAACCTTACGGGTGTGTTCTGTTTTGATAAGAAAAAAGGGTTTGATTATGATTGTCAAGTCAAACATATTTGGTTCCAAAGAAAAAATTAAACCTTTCTGGTTTCTCAGCCACGACTTCTACTGAAGTGGCAGTCACTATAAATTAGATGTTATAACTATGCTCTTTTAGACAATATTTTGGTTGGGGTTGTTTTTAATAACTTTTCTTAGAAATACAATGGCTGAGGTGATGTTAAGTATAGAAAACAATTTCTTCAGATCTCTGCAAGAAATTCTTAAGCACTTATTCAGTGACACAAGTTTGGGGTTTGTATCCTCCGCTTATAGGTGTGAAAATGGCCTAATTTACCCTTCCTTGTGAACCATGTAGGTATCAAGCTTGGCCTGTAGAAATATTTTGTCAGGTATCTCTGACAAACACGACTCTATGTGCTCTCACCTACTGGAGTTTTGTGGCTTGTGAAGAGGTGGCAGCTCTGTCTCAGTGCTGTGCTATCCTCCGGCCACCTGCCAATCAGAGGAAAATTACTGGGCTGTGCTATATCCTTGTTTAAATACAAAACAAAACAAAAACCAACATAAAACCTTCAGAGAATGGTCAATTTACAAGATCACGTTACAGTCGCACCTACGAATCTGTTTATCCTGATGTATTGTGTAAACAGCATTTATAGTACTTATAAAAAATGAATTTAGCTACTAAATGTTGCCTTTTCACAGCAGGTAAATATAATTTGTGGGTTTATATGTAGGTGAACACCACAGTTGGCTGCAGTCAGGTGAAACCTGGCACTGACCCCAGGCTTCAGGCCTGGTTTTTCAGTCTAACACTACTCTGTACAGACAAGGAATTTACTAATATATGGCATTTTCCATCCACTACATAGGCCAAAGAATGAGAAAAAGAAAAGAATGCAGGTGAAAGAAAAAGGCAAGATCTCAACAACTGTTTGTAAAGAGGGGAGATTATTTTAGTTCTTGGTTGTATTACACAAAAAATAGAATCATCAGATTGGACAGCATTCAGAGGTCACCACCGATAATGATTTTGAGCCTGAGACGCTGAATGGAAGTAAAATGGTCTGAGTAGTTTGCACGCCTTGTTCTACACCATGTAACATCAGTGATCGCAGAGTGGGGCATGTGAAATACAACTAGAACTCACGGGATGAAGTCAAGGAAACCCTAGAGAGCAGGGAGAGCTTTCTGAAACCATCATTCCTTAGGCTGCAACAGTCTGCAGAGACAACCCAACAGACACTACATCTCTCAGAACGTTTGAAATGAGCTTAACCAAAGCACCAGGAACTGCAGCCCAGAGAAGAGTCCTGGCTTGGCAGGGGAGCCGGCAGGATTAGCAACGAGGTCTTTCCTCGGGCTGCAGAGGGGCTGCTGGAGGGGTTTGGAGCTATTTTTGTCTTTTATGACAACCGTTTGATGAACAACTCTATTATTTCCCAGTTGTCAATGAATAAGAGGAAAGAGTTTCCTGCAGTGTAAAATCTTTCCTCCAAGGTGAAGAATCAATCGGAGACAAATACCAATGTCACATTCCAGCACTTCTCTCCTTATTGTGCTTGGCATGTTGCTTCCTCCAGCCTCTGCTGCAATTGGTCCATACCAGGACAGAACCAGCCTGTTCTGTCTAATAAAATTTTATTGCGTTGCTTTTCAAAATAACAATTCCTATACTGGCACTTTGAAAGCCAGGAAGGTCCAGGCAAGAAAAAACATGTCTACAACTCATTAAGGCTACTAGAATAGTTGCATAAAAGGATTTGACAATGCAGCATAGTTTGTCATTCCTGTTTCATTCCACTAATTGTTCTGTTTTGTTTTGTTGGGGTTTTTGTTTGTTTGGGGGGGAGGTGGTTTGTTGTTGTTGTTGTTGTTGGTTTGGTTTAGTTTTTTTTTAATTAAGAACCATCACCCCAAAATAGACTGTTTTCATAAGAAAGCACGAAGATGAAATTGAAAATAAAAATCATGAAGTCCTATTATTTGTAAAGGCATGGGTTTTTTTCTTTTTTTTTTTCTTTTCCAGTGACCTTCTCAAATTCTCAAATTTTCTGTCAGTTGTTCTCTCTTAAATCCTGCTGGAAAGGAGTGGAAAGGATGAAGGGAAGTGGTCAAACCACCACGTTCTCTGGCGTTACAATAATGACAAGCTGACCGTATTCTGAGTTATTAATTCCTACATGGGTTCAGCCTTGGAAAAAAACCACCATTGGTGATGGTGTTTGCACTGCCCCTCTTCACTCCTTGACTTCAAAAATCACTAAAGAAAATATATCAGAACCTGGGCAGGAATAGAACCAGACCATGAGGACAAACTATGGTGTGAGGGTAGCAGAGCCTGTCCCAGGCTGCCCAGAGAGGTTGTGGAGTCTCCTTCTCTGGAGAGATTCCAAACCCACCCGGACAATGCGATGCTGGGTGACCTGCTCTGGGTGACCCGGCTGGAGCAGGAGGCTGGCATTGTAGCTTCAAATAACTCAAAGCTATCCACTTGCAGCCCCTGCCTGAACTCTGCCTCACCCTGAGCAGAGGCTGGAGGTGACCCTGATGCCTTCTCACTGACCAAGCCCACGGAGCTGTTCAAATGGGACCCGGCTTTGGAGCCTGCTCAGGCTGTCCGAGGGCTGCTCTGCCTCTCATGCGCCCTCCACCTTCCATGTTCCTAAGAACTCCTCCCCAGACTTTCCCCTCAGTGCTGCCAGAGGATCCCATTGCCCCCCCCCCCGACCCCCCTCCATTGCCCCCAGGGCCAGTTCAGGAGCCCACGCTGCCACCTGTTCCATTTACAGGTTGGAGCTGAGGAACAATTTCTTCCCTTTGAGGGTTGCCCAGGGCTGGCCCAGGCATGGGGCATCCCCATGATCCCTGGAGGGGTTTCAAAGCTGTGGAGATGTGGTGCTGAGATACATGGCTAGTGGTGCCCTGGCAGTGCTGGGGAACAGCTGGACTCGATAATCTTAAAGATCTCTTCCAAGCAAAACCATTCTGTGATTCTATGATTCTATGTCTATTGTCAAGATAGAGAATAAAATGATGTGAAATATGAATGAACCAAATCCCTCCTGGAGGGGGATCAGCGAGGTCTGAGGTGTTCCCAAGGCACACCGTGTGGAAAAGCATCTGCTGATAAAGCCTATGCCCAGTTCCAGGGCTTACTCAGCCTTTAAGGGGTCTGGGTCCCTTTCAGAAAGCATTCACTGAGAACAAATCCATTTCTCCTTCTAATGTTTTAGTTACTGTAGTGTTTTTGTTTGTCTGCCAGGGTTCCCATCACAGCAGGTTCCAGTGCTGCCTCTTTAAGAGCACCCAGATTTCCAGCTGAGACACCAACCAGTTGAGGGGAGAGGACTACTGGCCCAGAAGCATAGTGTGTGCAAGCTCCCATGAAACACTGGGACCTGCAGGACAGTGGTGCTGTGCATTAGAAGGGTCTGTGATTTTATCCTAGAAATGCTGTAAAGCAAAGAAAGTAAGTGATTATATTTTCTAGGCTTATTACTTCATGTAAAAATAATTCAAAACTGCTACATCTTCTTTCTGATCTCCTCCCTTTCTCTCACAGCCTTGAAAGCCCAAAGAGAGGTCTGTGTTTGAGAATGGCAGAGAATATTTCTGAGAAGGTTGCAAATTAACACTTTAATTTGAAAAAAAACCCCAAAAGAGCACACATCTCCACTTAATTTCCTCTGTTTGCAGCAAGTCCATCCTTCTCTTGTTATATCCTGCAACAGTGGAAGTCACAGTCTCTAGTTTCTTCTTCCATCCTTCTGCTAGATAAGTAGGAATGAACTTAACGTGTCCTTGGTTCTTGCACAGGTTGATGAGACAGAGTCACCACATAAGAGCAGTTCCAGCCTGTATAAATCCCTTTAGCAACCACCCCCCCCAGCAAAAAGGGCTTGGAAAAAAGGTGGGTCATTGCCAGGCACAGCCCATTACACACACTTAAAGGTTGGTGCATAGTCAGTGCACATTGATCCTCAAGGCACAAGCTCCTATTTAGGCCACACATCTCCACAGCAGCTGTATTTGTGGTGACAAACAAGCACCATCAGGCTGGTGGTATCGACTGCCTTTGTACTGTCTTGTTCTGTGTACACTTTGTTTGCCTGCCTTATTCTGCTAATGCTGAAAAGAATTCAATTTCTAAAAGGGAAAAAATGGGAAAGAAAAGCATAGTGCCATTGAGTCCTACGAGTGCCATTGAGTCCCTAACTCATTCCCCAGCTGTTTGCTCAGAGGCACTGGGGAGGTATAAATAGCTGGAAGCAAGAGTGCAGAGCAGTGCTATATACATTTTGTAAATGGAGCTCTGAGCAATGTCCTTGTTTCAGGACCAGTGAAGTCAATAATGGCCTAGAATCTACCTCCATGTGCAGGTTATTATAACATGGAATAATAATAAAAGTACCCTTGGATTTTCACACTTTCAGGCCATAATGAGGAGGGAAATTCTATGTTCACTTTTTGTAGCTTTTATCGTAACTTTTCTCAGAGAAGGAAGGAGCAGTGTTGGCCATCTCTGGGTAAAGAAGAAAAAGGAGAGAGGGAAAAGAAAGACACAAAAGACTTCATCTAAATTCAGTTCCCTTGGCATCTTTCAGGCTCAGCGGGGCTGCAGTCAGTAGATAATAATCATGTAAGCAAGTCTGTACCTGGCCCAGTGGCTTCCAACTACGGACAGCTAAAGGAATCTGTGACAAAACCACTCGTGATGATCATCCACGATTTGCCAGAGCAAGCAATGCTTCTTCGTTATTACCAAGGACAATTACTGCTAGTCATTCTATCAGAAAATTGGAGGCATGCACAATAGTAAATATTAGGTATGTTATGGTCTGGAAAGAAAAAAAAATGTATATAATGGGGCCTTATGTAGTATAGGACTGGGTAGAAGGATTTATGGATACATCTGCTACTCCACTGAGGACTAACACAACAGCAATCTGAAACCAACATTTGTGTAGGTGTGAGTGAAAAAATAAGTTAATTGAAAATTCCCTGTTGGATTGCATGTTGCTCGACTTTTACTTTACTTTTTAGTGAAGTAGAATTATACTGATTGAAGTAATTTGCTGCCTCTGCACCTATTTGCTCGCAATAAAATGGGACTAAGTTTTCTTACTACAGGGTGGGATGCAAGGAGTAGGATATTTTGTTAATCAAGATCTAAATCCCTCCTAGGGAACAGATGTTTTTTGAGCCTACCTTGAAGTAGATGGTAGATGACATCTTCCATCGAAGGCATGACAGACTCTCTTGTTGTTGCTGCAGCTCAACCCATGACGGTCACTGCTGAGTGTATTGGACCAGGAGCAGTTGCAAGATGGTCACGGAACTATTTGAACAGTCCGAGTAATTTCTGCAGCAGGCAATAATTTCTGCCTTCACTCCTGTTGACTTCCAAGGAACTTTTGACTAGTAACTTGAAGGTGCAGACGATGCCAGGGGCAGCTGAAGTTAAGAAGATAGCAGAGTAGAAAATGAAGAACCATCTGAGGCTAAAAAGGCTAAAAAGAAACACAGCATGCTACAGTTGTCAGGCAGAGCAAACAGTGATTGGTTCAAAGCAAGAAGAGCCGAGGCAGAAAAGACAGTACATGTGCAGCTGCTCTGGTTCCAAGGGGTATGCTTTGCACATGCTGCTGAAGCTCCAGCTTGTGTGTCGGGAACGTTCATCTGCAGGCAAAGGAGATGCTGTATTATCTAGTCCAAGATGATCTTGTTTTCATTTTTATCTCGCGTGTGTTGTCATCTCCTGCTTTGTAGTGTTGCAGACTTGTCTTGGCTACAAGCTTGAGGCTGCACTCAGCAGTGTGTGGTAATTAAGCCCTTTGAGGGTCGTGCATATTTTAATTATTACTTGTTTTATTGTCAAAAGCTTGCCCACATGAGATACAGTCTTGCATTCCATGTGGGACTGAAATAAGGGTCAACACATTCCTTCAGAACCCCAAATATTAAACAGACATGAATTTGTTTTGAGCTTTGCACATTTTAGATGAGCATAAATCAAGATGTATAATGGTGGAAAAATTTCCTCCATATGTTGGAAAGTTGAACTGAGACACTAACTCTAAGTGACAAAAAGTGGTGGCTGCAACAGAAAATGATTAAATTATTTGTTTAGCATTTGTGTAATGTATGAATGCACCTTGTCTGTGTTAAAGCAAAGTCATGATTGGTTTTCCACCAGCAAGGGCTGCGAATTTTAGCTGTATTCCCTTTTGGGATTCTGAAGTTCTCAGGTTCCAACTTGTACAACAGCAAAGTCTAAACGCAGAGCAGTTTTTCATCCATTAAATGGAAGTTAAATAACGCTTGACCAAAGTAGACAAAACAAGAAGATACGTAGACTAACTGGAAACATCAAGATTTGAAAATTACCTGATAGGAAAAGGGGGTGGGGGGTGAGGGGTGTAGATCAAAGATGTCCCAGGGAATGAAAAATTCCTTCACAGTGTTTCCTGTTCTCTCTGTTATGCTAACCAAGGTAGGATTAGGTTTCAGCTGCCAAAAGAAATAACATTTGTAGATTATTTTTTTTGGGGTCTGGGGAAGTGGGATAGAAAGATTTAAGACAGCTTTTTCCAAACTATTTGCTTTTTGTCAAGCAGTCAAGTCTAGTTATTGTTATTAATTTCTATTACAGAAGTACCAAACTGAGACTGGATTTCTATTGTATTAGGTGCTGAACAAATATCCAGTCAGAGACTGGTCTTACCTCAAAGAGCCCGGAGTCTAAATAGGCCAGACAGACAAAGGGCATTTTGCCCCAAGTTGTATAGCTGCTTAGTAGTTGAGTGAGGAGTAGTTGAGATGCTCATCTCTCCCGAGTCATAGCCCTGCTACCTCAGCTACTGGAGCACAGTTCTGGAGAACAGAGATGTCACCAGGAGAAATGAGCCTCCATTCTTGTATCAAAAGATGAGATCAGGCGAGATTGATGCAGCAAAACCAAGATTAATGTGAGTTAGCAAAACTGACTCCCGTTGGTAACTGACTGCGTGAGCTGGAGAGACCTCATACCACCTTGCACCAACTCATTTCTCTTCTAGTCCTGACATTTTGCTGTTGGTTTGGTTTTCTGTTACAGGTTCATTTCATCTGTAAGGTCCAGAAACGCACAGGGTCTGTGTGTGGGAATTGCATTCTGCTCTGCTCCTTACCTTACATGGTACAGAACCATACCTGGAAATTCAGAGGACCTAAATTAATCTTTAAGTGCCTAAATACGTCTTCAAGTGCCTAAATGAACAGCCTGAATGTAATGTTGTGAAAGCAGTAGCTAGTATAATTTCAGAAAGGTCCTGAAGCAGCAGAGCAGGGATGAAGGCTGCACTCCACACCCTGGTTCTCACCTTTCCCCAGTTATCTACCTAGCAGGAACTGACATGTAATGCTGCCTGCTCCATTGCTCTGATAGAAAAGGAGATTGCCCTTCTTGTGTAGACTGGAAGTCTTTCCCATAGCCTCATGCTAATATAGAAACAAAAGACTTTCAGTAGAAAAAAAAAAAAAAAAACCAAACCAAAAAACCAATAAAACTGAATAAATAAAATAGATTAAGTATAAACTTGAACTTGTTTATTCTGAAGTTGTATATCAGTGGGTAATTCTAAATCCATTCCTATGGGTAAATATTTGAAGTACCATTTGAATTGTGAAGGGCTTTTCTTACATGGGAGAATTTCCTGCTGCTTGTTTTTGAAACTCTAGCCTAGATGTGCACAGGTGACTTCAGCTTTCTGCTGTGCGGGGCTGAGCTGTGGACAGGGCGGTAGCTGGGCAAGCAGCAGGTCAGCTGGCCCCTCTTTCTCAAGATGCCAGCAGTCAGCAGAGCAGACCCTCTGAGTTTGCTCACAAGGACAAACCGGAGTAAATGTTTAACTTGAGTCTTTGGAGTCTATGGCTTGTACCTTTCTTTATTATTAACCCAACCACTGTTTTTCTTTACAGTTGCACAGCTGCTGGCACACAAGAAACAAAGGAACCTTCAAATAACTTCCTCATGGAGGCATGAGCAAAGGTAAAGTAACTTTCGTATTGTTTCTGTACCTATACATGGGAAAGCAGTTGCACATTTCTGTGTCCTGCATTTCTGTTAGGGCAGAACAACCTGTCAGTAGAAAGCATTGTTTAATTGTGTCTTTTTTAAACTAATTCTCTAGATAGATCCAGATAATTTCATCCTAATGGGACATAAACTGAAAATATACGTAGTGTAAGAGTTTGCACAGTGGATTTGCTCAGACAGTCCCATACTGGCTGGTACACACATGCTGCTTTCCATCCCTCTTCTCTTTACACCAACAGCCTTATCTTTGTAACTATTGTCTTCCTCTTCATTGTCTTCTGTACTGCTCAAGTCTGAGAAGGTCTGCCTCGTCTTCTTCCTCTGGAGACATGAATTTACAGCAGTCCTTGCACTAAGCTCACACAAACCAGCTGTATCATTTTGCTTTGCATTCATCCTGCACCCTCCATTTTTTTTCTCTGCTCTTGAGCAAGCTGTGAATTCTAGAAGAAAGCTTCTTGGTGAGCCAGGCACCCATCAGCACAGCACAGAAACACTGAGGACACTTATCTCACCATTGTTCTGGTTACTACGTCAATATGGTGTGAATAATTGGTTTCAAATAATGTTAAATGTCTGTGTATGTCGTGTGGTGGCTCCAAAGTGGTTTGCAGAGAGAAGGATTCCGTTGCTCAAATGTTTTATTTGCTGTGGTATAAATTTACATGACAAATGGTATAATTGAACTTTATCCAAAGTAATGCATCAGAGGAAATTTGGGTGAAGATCAAATGTGGAAGCTAAAACAAGTTATCAAGACATTCAAAAAGTAAATGGTTGTTGTATTCTACGATTACATGTTAGGTAAATATTACACATTTTTAAAACAATCACATTTTAACAGAAATAGGGTTTACAAACTTCAGGAAAGAACAACTAAATTGTTCCTGTTTCCAGCTGCTCCAAATACCATTTTACTCCAAGAGTAAATCCTGTAAGGTGTGATCTCTATCCAGGCAGACATCTCAACCCCAACACCTTCTTTAACCTCTCTGTACTTCTCGTGTGTGCTGACATGTGAGGATGAGCATATCCAGAACTACTGAGTGCTGCTGGAGAGGAGATTTCTGAAGGTGCTTGCTTTTTGCTTTTTGATTTATATTACAGCAGCATTTGCAACATGGTGTGTGCTGCCCTCAGAGTGAACAGTAACTTTACATTATCTTTGAGCCATGTTGGCAATCAAAGTGTTTGGCCTGTATATAGTTAGGAATCTGTGAGGAGAGGTTTGCAGGCACTGTACTCCCACTGAAGAAAACTGGAATGAATGGGAGCATGAGTGGAATAAATTATAGGAAGGATGTCAGAATACAGGCCTAAGTGACAATGAAAATCTACATCGTAAGATAGAAAAGGTAAATGAGGAGTTGCATAAATTTCAAGAGGATGACAGCTTGGTTATGAATTAAGTGCGAAGTCGGTTGTGAAGCTTTGAACCTGTTTCTACAATGGCCAAATTCAGGCTTTGCAATTTACTCAAAGATTAAAAGATAAACAAGCAAAGAAAGCACAACAAAACACAAACCTGTTCTCTAACAGAATGGGAGAATTGGCAAGTTGATAAAGAACCTTATGTCTGTTCAAAGGTGACCTAGGTCAACAGAGGATGAATTTACCTTCTTTTTTTTGTCAGGAGTTTAATGTTTGTTAAGGTTTCATGGATTTCTCCATTTCCTGACCTTTTTTTCTTTTTTTTTTTTTTCTTTCCAATCTGGCAATTCTACAAAGCATATGTTGGACTTTAAACACATTTGCCTAGCTTGCTCTGGGTGCTACAAATGCAAATAAAGACACGGGCATCAAAAGGGGATGGAGTGCTTTGAAGATGAAGGGCTTGACAAAGAGCCAAGGAGCCAATGGACCAGTAAGAACTGGAATTCTGATAGGATTTAAAGGACACTATGCCTTCTGGTGAAAGCAAACACACATCAGACAGGGACTACTGGAGATCTTCATTATTTTCTCCTGGCTGATTGCTTAGGCCAATAGAGCTGCCTCAAGTCAGCTTCATAATTGAAGTGGTTAAACAAAAGCTGGGTAAGGGACTAACTTGAGGAAAGTTCCAGAGGTGAAGGTGGGATGTGAGAAGTGTCTGAATTCTGTATAGTTGCCTGTATTAAAAGTGGACAAGCTCCTTGTGCCTGAGTTAGCTTTTGGCTCAGCTGGTGTGGCAGAACCAGCAGAAGGAAACCCAGCCCAACGTGACTTTGAGCCCTGGAGGGGTTTCTGTTCGTTGGTTGGTTAGTTTCTAGTTTGTTGGGGTTTTTCTTGTTTGGTTGTATTTTTGGTTGGTAGTTTGGCTGTTTGGTTTTTGGTTTTTGGGGGTTTTTTTAAGTGCAATGCTAGGAGCCAATTCCAGAAGCATTCTGGTGATCCTAAAGGATAGGATGGGATATCTAGGTGACCACTGTACCATGCTTCAGAGATATAGGAACAAGAAGCAGAAACTTTCCTTCCCCAACCAGGCTCAGTGGCGTTATTCTGACAATAAAGAGATTAGACTTTCCTTGGGGAAAAAGTGTAAAGCATTAACTGCTTTTTGTGCCTCAGTCCAGCTCTTCACATGCTTCTCAACTCCACAGCAGAAGACTCAATGGGTCAGCAGCAACGTGCTGTGTCAAGTGTTAAAATGCAGCAGTAATCACATAAATAACAATAACACTATCCCACGATACAATCAAGGTTTCTTTTTCAGAATCTAATGATGTTAAAATAAATGGAATTATGTTGCTTTTTTTTTTTTTTTTTTAAGTCAGCAAATTCCAAAAGAGGATTTGCCCCGTTTCTACAATGTGCTTAAGGACTTAGAGCGCACGATCAAATGCAGATTTATTAAGGGCATGAGGGGTTGACATACGGCATTCGCTGCTTAAAGCTGCTCAGTGTCTTTTTGTTCTGGTCAAGGAGGATTTTTTTTTTTTTCATCTTCATCATTATTTGTGAGACCATATGTGGCCCTGCATTTTTCCAGAGGGTTTTTTTCTTATTACATAGGAAAAGTGATGAGCACTCCTTACTGTAAACAGCAAGGAAAACTGGTGTTAAGGATAGGACCTAGAAAACATGAATGGGAGAAAACATCACACAAACATCTCTAGTGAAAAGGTTTTCCTTCTTTTTTATTGACATGGTCAGTGAGAATACTTTCAGTGACTTCAGTGGATGCCAGATCAAATCACAGTCTCTCTTTGACTCCCCCTCTGCTGGCAATTCAGCTCATGCTGTGCTGTCAGGGCTGCAGAGGATCTCTGAGCTTTGCAAACAAGTATTTTAAGAGGCAATATAGTAGCATTCCTCATTTGAGTCAAAGGGCAAAGCACCTAAGAAAGCTCTGGGGCAGCAGAATGCAGGGAAGTAATAGATGCTGGGGCAGGACAGGTAGATTCTGCTGTCTGAGCTTTACCTGTTTACTTTTTATAGCAGTTGGAACCAAGCACACAGACTGTGCTTGGTAACACCGTGCCAAGAAGATAGTGATTCCGGTTCGAACATAGGGAGCAAGCATCCAAGTGAGGGCACCTTAAACTTTTATCATCCTTCACTCAATAACCCATATCAAATTCCACCACTAAGCCAACAAAGCATTATATTATTCTTATATTTTCAAACATAAACTAAATACCATACAAACCGGTGACTCCAGATAAGATTATTTCCCATGTTTTTGAAAGACTCTGCAGTTCACAGAATACACAGCACTGGTGCAGTCCCTGCTCTGCAGTATCACACATTATAGATCTTCAAAATTATCCTTTGCAACGTGCAGGAAAATTGGCTGGTTGGGGGTTGAAATGTTTGGCTCATCTGTGGGAGGGGTTTATCAGATAAGACTGTTTTCCTACTCCTGTTTTACAGCCCTTCTTGATGCAGAATTTTTTTCTTTTTATTCTTAATCTGCTCTGCACAAGTCTTTGCTTTGTTCAGCACAAAGGCATGAAAGTTGCCAAATGTAAATGACAAACTCTACTGGAGGAAGAGAAATCCAGTCCTTTAAGTAAACTTTTCCAACAATGTTTAGAAATTTCCTCTTCTCAATAGAAGCAGAAGCATTTTGTTTTAATGTTTCTTCTGGCCAGTTATGAATATATTTTAAACATATAACAGAGAAAACTGGGATACTACGGAGGTCTGGATTTTGAACAGAAACTTAAAATTCTCTGCCTTTGATGGAAAAATTCTCCCCTGAATCTAAGTGTACCAAATATTGTTGGTGTCATAGGAGGTTATTAAATTCACAGGTATTTGCTCAGCTCTAAAGACAGCTGTTTTCTCCCTCCAGACCCAACTTGAAGCAGTGAACACCATGCGATGAACTCAGGTTATTTAGTTGGTAGGCAGATTGTTTTGCAATAGTGGAGTATGAATCAGTTTCAGCCAAAAATGAAATTACTAAGGTTCAAGAGAATGGCAGAGTTGTATGTCTTGGATAAACGAAGTTCTAACCTTCATTAATCCAAATGGTAGTTTTATCTAAATTGCCAGATCAGAGCCACAGATTGTGTGGTTGATTGGCTTTCTTCTGGCATAATTCTATGCACAGAAACATTTTCTGAGAAGAGGAGAAAGTGCAATCAGCCTTTTACTGAAAATCATTGTTTAGTAAATATTTTTTTTTTTTTTAACTTGAAAAAAAACCAAGCACCTTTTCTCTATATTATTTTAGTGCTGATGAAAGGTCTTGGTAAGAAAAGAATCAGAAAAAGGATTTGCTCGTTTGGGACTTTGGCACATTTTCAACATTCAGACACTTTCACCTTGTCTTTTGTTCCTAGCTCAAATTCAGAAAATCCTCTTAGGTTAATTTGTTTTCCAGTACAAAAATCAGCTGAAACTTAAAACGGTAGAAAGGCTTTTTCTTCTTTTCTTCCCTCTGTGCTGCTGAAGGATGAAATAATCCCCCTCAGCCTGAGCAGGCAGCGTGCACAGGTCCCTGCCTCGGTTACTGCTCCCAGGTGGAAGTTTTGAGATCCGAGCTGGGGAAACCTTGTGACTAACTCTCTTCCTGAGTGCCCTTGGCGGTCTCTACTCCTCCATCCCATCCAAGGCTCCGCTGATCCCTGCTGGGAGACCACCCACCCGCCCGGGACCGGCCGCCGCCGGCCGTGGTGCTGAAGGGATAGCGCCGGACGCGGCCCCCCCCGGCCCGCCCCGGGCCCCCCGGCTCGGCTCGGCTCGGCTCGCCCCGGCGTGGCCGCCGCTCCTCCCGGTCCGCTGGCCCGAGACCTCCCTGGCCCTCTCGGGACCGCTCCTTGGTGGTTTCGAGTCATTGTGCAACAAGGGAGGCGGTGTCCGAGTGCACTGCAGCACTTGCTGGGCAAAAAGTTGTTTCAAACGGTGTTGTTGCCCCAGAGTTTGTTTGACTGTAGAATCATAGAATAGGTAGGGTTGGGAGAGCCCTTTCAGATCACTGAGTCCACCCGTTCCCCCAGCTCTGCCAGGGCACCACTGACCCATGGGCCTCAGCACCACAGCTCCACGGGGGGCTTGGAAACCCCTCCAGGGATCACGGGGACTCCACCCCTGCCCTGGGCAGCCTGGGACAGCCCTGGACAACCCTGCAGGGGAAGAAATTGTTCCTCAGCTCCAACCTAAACTGGCCCTGGGGCAACTTCAGGACGGTTCCTCTTGTCCTGTCACTTGTTCCTTGGAAGCAGAGCCCAATCCCACCTGGCTCCAGCCTCCTGTCAGGAGCTGTCAGAGCCAGAAGGTCTCCCCTCCTTCTCTCCAGGCTCAACAAGCCCAGGTCCCTCAGCCACTCATCACCACACTGGTGCTCCAGCCCCTTCCCCAGCTCTGTTGCTCTTCTTTGGACATACTCCAGCCCCTCAATGTCTACGGTCAATGTTCACTGCGCTCTATGGAACTTAATTTCTCCTCCCCAGTAACAATTACTGAGATTCTCAATATTACAGAAGTACTTAATGCCCCTGGTAATGGTCTGTTGTGCTGCTCTAGCAACACAGAGCAAAGAATTGGTCTCCAGCCTGAATTGCCTACAGCTTAATTAGGTATGACACACATTACTTCTCATGCTGAACTGCTGCAGGGAGATGTTGTGTGTTGTTAAACAGCTGCTGGATTCTGCCCGAGAGGGAAATCTTTTTATGGGTTGTATTTTGGGTTGTAAAGTTTGCAACTCTGCTTAGGAAACAGCAAAGCTATAGAGCTGTGCTGAATTATTATGAATGTTCAGTCACACAGAACAATAACCATAAAACAAGGGGTCAGACACTGGCTGGCCCCACGTGGGTGGTGCGCAGGCACGGAAAGCAGAGGTCATCCTGAGTGCAAGGGCTACTGCTGAACAGTGATACCGAAGTGGTCAGAGAGCATTAACAATTACCCTCTGGCCTGGGGAACTAGCTGGATCCAGACAGCTCGAAAGTAATGTATCCCCACAGAAGAGATCATACCTATGCAATGGGAAGATCTGGGAGAGAATTTGTCACTTACTGAGGAATCTGAGACCTGGAAGTACAAATGTTAGTGAAAATTAAGACTTTTTCTTCTTCAAGTTCTTTGGAAAAAACTGGCTTACTGATTGTCTGCAACACCTCCTGACCCAGGGGTTAGTGGTGTGCTTGGCAAGAGCTGGGCTGTTTCTATTTATCAAGTATCCCATTTGAATTCCCCTGCCAAGAACTGAATATTTAGGATTTCCATGGCAACAGATTTCTGAACCCATGTTACAGTCAGACTGACGCGTGTCAACTGATACAGGGATGCAGGAGGTAGTGGCTGAATTTATTCAAGCAATCACATTCTCTTTTCCAAGGCTAATGCACATGAATACCGAGTTAGCAAACTGAATTGACAGGGATTCCATCTCAATGAACATGTATAATGTTCCAGCCCAGGAGAGTAGCATTTAATTGATGAGTGGGATTATATTTACATATCAATTATAAGAAAGTCAAGGTTGGCTTTATGTGAAAGACTGTTTGCTGTAATATCTTGCTGCTTGGTTGTCCAGAAAAGCTGTTCCTTTATGGGCAAGGAAGAAAAAAAAAAAAACCAGAACAGATGCACTCAGCTTTTACATGTGCTCCTTTTCATAATCTGCAAATACTCACTCTGTGAAGCCAACTCAGTAGTTACATTGTGGTTGCCTTAGATACATGCATTAATTCACTCCATTATAACTTAAATGCTGATTGTTTAACTGCACAAGTATTAATAGTGATTCACTGCTATCCTCAAATGGCTGTTCGGTGGCTAATGTAAAATGAATAAGGGCTCATTCTAAATCCCATATAAGTCAATGGGCATCTTTCTTCTCATTTCATTCAGAGCTGGAATTAGCTATCTCCGTTGCAGTGCCCCTAAATATTCACTTTTTGTCCTCAAGACACCTTTGCGAGGTAAGGTAATGCTACTGACTCCGTTTCACAGATGGGAAGCTGGGGCCAGAAAGGCTGCCTCCGACTCATCCAGCATATACACAGAGATCCTGACCCCCATCTGTCTGGATTCCTTTCCCTGGGTAGTGGGATGTGGAGAGAGGAAAGGTGCATCCTTCAGCTTTGTTCCACCATGGAGATGGATTTAGGGGGAGGGAAGCAGCTGGACCTTGAGGTTAGGAGGCATAGGCAGAACTACATCCTGTAGTTCTGTGTAGTCAGAGACCAACGGCCGCATTCAGATGTCGTCTTACGGGGCTTAGCATGGAGTTAAGATCTACTGATGGCCCTGAAAACAAGAGGGTGGTGAGGATCTCAAACCATCTATTAACTCTGGCATGGCAAGGAGAAGTATGTGTGAATCCTGTGCTGAGTGATCCAAATAACTCTGGACGCTGAGAAGAAGGAAGGGCTGTACTCAGAAGCCTAACACAAATGCCTTACTTGTCTTTCTTCATTGACTCATGCAGGGCATCGGGTCCCTGCATCCTTGAATTCCCAAATGGTCAGGAGTAATCATCCTTCTCTTGAACTTTGACAACAGACAGTGTGTTTTAGGTCCTTCTTTGTTACTGCACTGGGAGGATATCCCCAAGTGACTTACCTAAGGATACACTGTGCTAGAGACAGGGTTATAAGTCTAGCTCTCTTGAGTCTTATGCCACAAAAAGAGTTTTCTTCTCTTCATCTAAGCTTTCACTGCTCTCAGTCTTATTGCCATGGAAATTGTCTCCATAGCTGGCATTAGAATTGCCTTGTTGACATCATTAGTAAAGCACATAATAGACAGCTGACTGCTCTGATATTTGTCTTCAGGTCAACAGCTATTGAGACTCCAGAGGCAAATTAGAAAGCAGCATAGATTCTTTATTAGGAGAACTTAATTTAACTGTATTTAAACTTCATTAAGGACTTAAAAAAAATGACCTTTCTTAATGCACTCTTCCTTTGTAAAGTATGAAGTAAGGATATTAGATTAGTTTGATCCTGGTTCTTATTATGCACACACAGTAGATGAGAATGCAAAAATTCCCTCATTCATTTAGGTGCTCTTGGATGTCAAATCAAAGACCAGGTGCTCCACAAGCCCATTTCCTTTCTTCAGTGTTTTATGTTTCCTAGCCCTGTAATTCCCCCCAGGAAACCAGAAGAAATCTTAATTTCTTACCCCTCTCCCCCCCATTAAAGTAACAGCTTTGGTCATTTAAACAATCAAGCACATGTTCTTACACTGTCTGCACCTCATGCTATCCATAAATGGTGATGTGGTAAGAAAAACCATGGAGGAAAGGAAAGGAAATGACATTAACCTTTTCCATCTGATAAATAAGGGCTCTATTCAGCTGCAATAATCCACATCCTTCCCTAGAGATCCAGTTAATGTAATACCTAAGGGCTCAGTTCATTTAAAATTATTTCCACACTGACCAGCTGATTTCTTGGTGAATTATTCAGTCCCCAGACTGAAATAGTCTCCCTCTGCAATAGCACATGTAAAAGGGCTAGAGCTCTTCTCTAGCTCCCAATAGTCCGAATGTCCTCTCAGAGGTGCCAGAGGGTCTGTGACATCCTCGTGGCTTATCTGCATCCTTGAAGTTAACAGGAGCCTTGGTGATTTTCATGGGACGACCACCCTGTAAGCACTGCAGATATCATACCTTGTCCCATTTGATGCCTTTCTCTGCAGGGACCTTCTCACCTCCCCTATCAAACTTTAAGCACCTGCTTTTCATAGATACTAAGAAGAGAGTTTGAACTTTGGGTGGAAATTGAGAGCAACAGTCTCAGCCAGATTAAAAAACAGGCAGCCTGGATTCTGCACATTGTTGCTGGGGTTTGAGGTCATGGATGTGGATCAGTGACCACTGCAAGGTTGCTTGAGTCATCCGCAGTCCCAGAGGCTAAAAGTTGGGAACTGAAACGTGGGGTTGTTTTTTTTTTTTTTTTTCCCTTTCCCCTTTTGCAATACACAGATGGCTCAAGTGTGATCAGTGTCTGCTCAGCTGTAGCCACCCCAGAAACCTGCAAAGAAACAAAGGACTGTTTGTACACACTGGGGCAGATGTTTTCAAAGCAGGACAGGGGAGCAGGACATAGAGAATCCAGTTGGAAATCAATAGGAAACACTAATCTAACATCAGTAGCAATGCTTGAAAATCCCAGATTTCTTTTAGCTGTATTGATCCATAGTCGATTGAAAGCCACGGGAATCTTGTCATTGGCATCAAGACACTTTGGATTAAGTTCCTACATTATGAGACACGTTCCTTCCTCTTTTGTATTTTTTTTTTTAAGGGAGTGGAACTAGTTGAGTATAATAAACCAAAGTTGTATGTAATTTTGCAACCTTTCTGATGCTGTAATAAGCTGTGCTCTGAGGGTTCATCATTATTAGATTGTCTTGAAACTTGCTAGTTAAACAGGAAAAACAAGAAATCTGACCTCACTGGAGTACTTAATTGAAGTGCCTTTATTGACTACTTTTAAGCTCTTCTAGAAGCTGTTTGCTAAGAGCCATGGGCCAGCTCTTGGCTTGTATGGTGGGACCACCCTTAGCTCCTGGGGTGGACAAAGCCTAGACACACCAGCATATGTCACGCTCCAGGCTTGCATCACAGGGTTGGACTGGGACTGGGCAGGAAGCTATAGCTGGACCTTGGCACATTCTCCCTCACTGCAATACTGCTCAGCTCCTCTCCTCCTCCAGGAGCCCACAGGCTGACCAGCCCACGTGGGGTCAATACGACAGAGGTAAAGCAGGAATTTTGTACTAGGAATGTTTAGCTCCTGGCTCTTTGGGGCAGGTAACAGGGGTCAGCAGAGAGAATAAACTCCTCTGGATCTACCCTTCTTCTGTAAAGATTCTGCAAGTTGTAAATCTTTAGAAGGATCTGGATCTCCAACCTCATAATGCTGAGGAGGGAGGACTGAGAAGACTGTTAGATATTAGTGCTAAAGCGACCTACAGCTGGATCTCTGCTAGTAAATCTTCCTTTGATACTGTAATGCTGAGACTGGCACACACTTAATACAGTCTTATCCCCATCCCATCTGAATATGAAGACCATTGCTGTGAGGTAACCTTAAGAACGGTTTCTCACTTCATGGACTCAGCAGGCACTGGTGCGTTCAGCCATCATTCATTATCACTGAACTTCAGTGCCAGCCTGGGCCAGTTTTGTCTGGATTCAGTTAACTTCTTCCACTGGCAGGAAAGATTTCTGAGCATTTGTGTTATCTCTCTGGAAATCCTAAGTAGGGAGCTGAACACGACTGCGAACAGTTGACTGATGGAAGGGGTGGAAAGCAAATGCATTCTGCAGGAGACCAGGGAGGAGTGGAAGCCAGTCCTGGGATAGAAGGACACGGTCCTCACATGATCCAAGACACAAAGCTGAGCCAGCAAGAGGCAGAACTGCACATTATTATATATGACATCATACTGACTTTCTGTGATGTCCATTAGAACTCACCTCTCATGTAGTTCATCATAATATTAAACTAAACTGGGTTTTTTCCCAGAATTTTTGAACACTTACAGCTTTGTTGTCGCTTATCCGCATACTAAAGAGTGTAAAGCCAGCCCTAGTGACGCAGGTAAATGAAGTCTCTGAAACTTCATTGTTATAAACCAGCTGCAAATCTGACCCAGAGGAGAGATGGATTCTATTCAAGGAGTCTGTGATGCAAATTTATGCAGATGACTGTCATTAGTCTACTGGATGCTTGTTTGAAACAGCAGGGTGAGGAAGAGACAGCTACTCTGAAGAGAACAGGCCATGGAAATTGCAGATTTGTGCCCAAACTGCCATCTTAGGAAAAGTATGAGAGCACAAAAGAGATTTGCGTCTCAATTCTTTTGATAGATTGCAGGAAAGGGGGAGTGTAGAAGCTATTTCATCACCAGCCTCTTGGATCCTCTTTCTTGACTTTTGTTGACTGGCATTTCAGCCCTTGAGCAAAGCAAAGCTCCGTGGCCAGGTGGGCACAGACAGGGAGCAGGAACAGGTAGAGTTCATTTAACACAGCTCTAATCTGAAGACAATATTGATAGGAAGGAACAATCAATTTGAGGAGTAACTTCTTTACTTTGAGGGTGATAGAGCCCTGGAACAGGCTGCCCAGATAGGTGGTGGAGTCTCCATCTCAGGAGACATTCAAAACCTGTCTGGACACATTCCTGTGCAATCTTTTCTAGGTGAACCTGCCTTGGTCAGGGGCTTAGACTCAATGATCTCCAGAGGTCCCTTCCAATCCCTACCATTCTGTGATAGGCTCAGGGTAAAATCACTGTCTGAATCTTGAGTGTAACACCCTCTAATGGGCTGAGTTCAAAAACTTTGCAGTAGCAGAAGTTTCCAAAAATGTGTTTTCTCAAGGTGAGCCAGAACCCCTGGGAGGGCCGGAGGAATCACCCACCTGACAGTATTGCTCTGTACTACATACCCCTCTTCTTACACTGACCTCATTTTTGTGGCCAGTGTGGCCTGCTAAAGGTCTTTCTGGGATTACTGTCATATTTCAGGTGACAGGGACAGAAGAGCTGGGCTCTATGCAACCAAATCAGAGCATGGAGTAGAACACGAGTTTAACCTGCTTTTTGCTGTGATTGCAGGCAAGTTAGCAGCAGCAGAGGGTTCTGGGGGGGAGGTGTGTGTGTGGTGGAAATAAGGACTTCAGACATCTACTGGTGACTTTTATTTTATATGGTGGTGATGGGATGCAAGGATAAAAACCAAGGCCCAAAGATATTCCACTTTCACAACAATCCTCTTGTCAAGGCTGCCTTAAAGGGGCTGTAATTAGCTGTTGGATCAGTTAGCAGATGGGAAAGGGTTGGGGTCAGATTAGTTCCTGGTGTAATTCCTCAGGTTGAATTCATATTTACTGCAGAGTAGACCCTGAGCCTTTTTGAGAAAAGAAATTGGAAAAGTGCTGGGCTCCCAAATGTAGCATATTTCTCATCGGTTCTGATGTGCTGAAAGGATGGGATTTTCTGTGAACTTCTCCCAAACAGTCTTGCCTTTTTTTTTTTTTTTTTTTTTTTTTTTTTTTTTTTGTTTTTTTGTGGGGGGGGGGGGGGGGGGGGGGGTCTGTGTTGTTTTGTTGGGGTTTTTTTGTCTTTTCTGTAGAGTTCCAAAAATTTGGCAATCAGCTTTTCACCCACTGTTTTCATTCAGCAATCACACTTTTCACCTGTAGTTCTGCTTATTGGCAGATTTAGGGATGTGTCTGGAAAGCATTTTGCAGACAAAAGCACTCATCACTCCAAATCAACTAGAAGCTGCATGGATTAAGTTAGCACAATACAGAAATCAAGTCAATAAACCTATTGCAAGGCATACTGACATGAACTCCAGTTCTGTTTCATATTGCCCATATTGCCACAGCTTCTGGCTGGCTCAGTGCTGGCCTGGCAGACATTCCAGTCTGCCTGAAAAATGCAGGAGACCAGATTTATCTTCTGTTCAGTATCTGCAATAATCTTCAGAAGCTATGGTTAACAGACTTGCAAGACAAAAAATTGTAAAGATGGACTAAAAAAATGTCTTAAATCAGTTACTTAAAATACACATTCTTCATATGAAGGGTGTGTTCCCATTACCATTTTCATTTGTATGAGGAGCACACGAAGTCCTGATTAGACTAGAGCTCGTTGGCAACACACTGTCCTCAGCATCATGGTCTAGTCTACATATTTACTCGTACTGCTTGCTAATCGAGGCAGTCATTTGTTCTCAGGAGGCTGAACACTCGTCTCTGGTAGAACCCTCTGGAAAAGAAATCTGTTTTGTTGTGTGTTCCACAGTTCAGCAATTTGCTTCTGTGATGTATTTGGGCAAAGATCTTTCAGCAGCAGCTTTGGGGGAGGTTGGAGAGGAAAAAAAATATTGTTAAAAAAAGGTAGCATTTCCAATTGCCATAACCATTTCAAACTTCTAAGTAGTTTTTGTTCATCCCAGTGAATATTTTTTTTTTTTTTTTTTGTACAAGGTAATTTGGAGAGCTTAAGAGAGTGCTGAACTAGTGGTGGGGAAAAAATCCCCACATCTTACCTGTGGGTTCAAGACTCAAGTCCAAATTTTTGTATCACCAAAACCAGGAAATACTACAATCTCTACATGTCAAATGAGTATCAAGCACTTGCGTACGATAGAATAGGTCTCTTCCATCATGCAACCCAAAGATGGTGTAAACACCACCCCCCACCCTCGATGGCCATGTGCTGTCTGTGCTGATAGGGAGCCTTTGTTAAAGGTCAGGGTGAGATTCAAAGGCAGTTAGGATAAGAAAGACAAAGACTGCCTAATTTCCATGATTTGAATTCTTTCATTAGGTACTACTACTTTACAGGCAAAAGGACAGAATTATTTATGATAATGGAGTACATTAGCCAAGTCATCTTTCAATTGGTTAAACTAATTTAAGCTTAATTCATTTCCTTGTAAGTTTGCACAGACTCGTAGAAAACAGGAACCATGAATTTCCCATTTATGATTTCTAAAAGGAAAAGTCTGCATTGCCTTTCTGTCGCTCCTCAGGAATTAGTGTATCCTTACGAATGAGATGATTCCAGATACTTATAACCAATCTCAACTATGTTTCTGATATACACGATACACTTCTTGCTCACTCTGAAGAGAAACTGTATGTCCTGGATGGAAAGGAATTGATGTTTAACTTCTCTTATACATTTAAAGCTAACAATATTAGTGACAGTATTATTTTCAGTGTTGTGATAACTTTTAAAATAATACATATATACATGCTGTACTCTGTGCCAGCAGAGGAGATTTTCCTCCTAAACTGCATGTCAATATTTTGAAACTGTTGAAAAAGCAGCACACACGGCACTGCTTCCACTATGCCCACAGATGACCGATGAATAATACTGCTGTACACATACAGTTCAAGGTGATTCACAAAGTCAGAAATTATTATGTAAAAGCTCAGTGGGGACTCAGAGCATCACTCCTGCTATAGTTCCATAGCTGTTATGAAATGCTGCTTCTCTGGTATGGTTAACTTTTCTGTACGCATCCTTGACACCTCGGTGTATCTACATGGATACATGTGGTTTCTTTTACAAAACTATTTGGCAGAATTTAGTATAGCAGTTGGAGTTTTCACTCTGTTTTTGGAAAGGAATGCAATACATTATAAAATGTAATTACGTTATGTTTGGTATATGGAATATTAACTAGTTACTGCAGATTCCTCAGTTGAGACTTTCATTCTAACGTCAACAGGTACCCTGCAACAGGACACATTATCATATTGATAGTGTAAAGACAGCTCCTACAATCTGGAAGACAAAGACTAAAAAAGACAACTAAGGTTTCCTAAAACATGTCAGGCAAAATTATCTTCTTGCATCTGTGGACCTTCTTATGTAAGAAACTCATAAAACAATTCATGCATTCAAGCATAATTTCTGCTTTACAGGTGTTGTGTTTGGTTTTTTTTTTGTTTTGGTGGGGATTTGTTTCTTTGGTTTTGTTGCTTTAAAACAAACAAACAAAAATCCAACAACAACTGAAATCCCCTGTTTGCATTCAAATTTTACCTGAAGGCAGAGGTTACTTTTTTCAAGATGAAGTGGAAGCAAAGTAAATTGAACTTGCTGCACTGGAGACTTTGTTCCATTTACAATAAACATGTGTTTGGAGAGAAATTTGATCAGTACATCAAGACCTGGCCAGATTCATTCTGCTGTGACAGAGTAAGTGAAATTGGGAGATCTCTACTGATTTTGGACCCTGGAATTCAGCCACAGGAAAGTTCTGTTACCACAAAAGATGTGGAAAATGGAATAAAAAGATTTTCCTGTTTACATGTAACTATCTCCAAGCTAAATAGTAACTAAAGAAGGATAAATCCTGCAGTACAGAAGTGTGCTACTTTTCTCCCTCTCATCTTCACAGTCTTCTACAATTGGTCCAGGTCTCCAATTATAATTCCTTAAAGCAAGCAATACTACAGAGGAAGCTACGCTCCACAGCAGTGAGTCCCTTAAGGTTAACAATGGCCAGATCTTGACTACTTTGGTCACTGTTAGGTGAAGCAGTATGAAGAAATGTGACAGAATTAGTCAGAACAAACAGTGAACTCTTGCATGATAGAAAGGCTGGTATTTAGAAGCACATTTCCGGCAAGATGCATGAACTTGACCTTTAAGGTGAATTTCCACTTCATTTCCCTATATTCTACTGGGGCAACAGTCTCTCCATTTGATCCATGAGACCTACTTTATAAATTAATCACTACTGTAAGGTGTTAAAAGCTTGAAAACTTCTATTAAAATCATTAGGCACAAAACAACATACTCCAGGTCATTATTAGTTCATTATGTAGGGGAAATTGCTAAAGAGATGTTACTGCAGGCAGGAACATACACTTATTTACCTGGAAGAGGTTTGTGGTTTTATATTGACCCCTCTTCCCTCTCCCAATCAACCCAAGCTTCAGAAGATTCTCTCGAAAAAACTGCTGAGAAGCCAAAACAAACAAACAAAAAAAACCCGGCACGTTATCTTTTGTGTGGTCAATAAAGTCACTGTAGAGAACAAACATACAAATGGAACACCTACAGAATGTCCTTTTCAACTCAATGCAAGCTCAGAAAAATAACACTCTGGGATGGAAAATTGACTTGTTACAGTTTTTAAAAGAGGGGGTAGTATAAAAAACTGTGAATATTTTCACCATTTCTCATACTGACTCCAAGACGCGTTGCTCTAAGGACGTGCCAGTGAAAGAGCAGCACAACACAACAAAACTGCTCCAGAGATGAAGACCAGACTATTGTCCAATAAACCTGCATGTACATTATCAAACAACAGTGGCCAGATGTTATCCAAGTGATACCCCTGTGTGTCATTTATTCTGAGGTCCTATTCCATCTCTCATTCCTTCTACTATGCAGTACAGGTACTCCCCAGACAAGGTCAGATCCAACCACATGGAGATACTGTAAGGGATTTTCCTAGTTACCAAGCACAGCTGTAGATCTGTTTCATCCTCCATCACACCATTTCTAAAGCAGGTAGCTACAGCAAGTATGGAAAGATAAAATACAACATGCGTGGAGGATGGAAGGGGAAGGTCTTTCACAACACTTTTTTCCCCTCCTCAACACAATTCAGTGCAGCCTATCGTAAGACCAGCATAAAAATAAAAAGAATAAACCTTTCACACTAGGTTTTGGAATGTTTTTCACTTTGGTAACACATCAAATACTTTCACGTCTCACAGTTTTAAAAAGTCAAGTGTTGTGGGATACATAGGTTACAGTTCCACCAAAACTGCCAACTCAAAAGGAATTTGAAAGCTCTGGGCAAATAGATCCAACACAGTAAGACAGAACTGGCAGCATTTTACGCACTGTTTGCGTGCCAAAATGACAACGTCAGCCAGTGAGTCAGCTGTATGCCTCTATGTCCCTGGCACACTAGAAAAAAAACATTATCAGTGCTACTCCATGGGGACCAATAATGATATTACTGATCCTGCATTCATGCTCTAAGTCACAGCAGTAGTATCTAAAGCCTTATATTAGCTTCCCTCTGTTTCCTTACTTCACCCACTGCTGTGTAAAGCAGAGACAAAGAAAGTTGCAACACAGATTATACATTCATCACAGCTAGTACATCCTAATACAATACAGACAGTGTCACTTGTCACTTTGAGAGCATGAGATGAAATGATGCCATCTGTAAGAGAAAATAAAACGGGGAAGTGAGTCAGAGCGCACTCTGATAAAATGGCACAGCCACTCTGGAGCTGGGGAGGAAATGATGGAGGAAGAGCAATCAGAAAGCCACAGCACTAGTGATTACCTCTTAACTCATATAAAGACTGTTTGGTTTACTCTATAAAAGCATCACTTGATAAACCTGCTATGCGCACCTGCACTTTCATCATAGTTTTATTATATCTGCCAAACACACCTGCATTTTTATGACTCTGTTTGCCTGAAGGCCCTGTAGTGGCGGAGCCAGGGATATATTTGGAAAATTAGAATATCATTAAGCAAATTCAAATTCATGTGAACAATCAATAGCTCACTAATTAGAATTTAATTCATTCGAAAATATTCTATTCTATAGTTGATAAAAAAAACCAACCAAGTACTTGCATCTTGCAAGCTTTCAGCATCTGAATCGCCCTTCAGGAAGTTCTCTGCCCAAACTGAAAAATCTGACACCATATCCATACTCAAGCTACGTGTCCCATTAAAAAAAAAAAAAAAAAAAAAAATTAATTCTATTTTTCAATCTGCTTTATCAGAATT
>JANHGN010023647.1:0-14650 GCA_024605025.1 Megaceryle maxima | reverse complement strand
TTTTTAAATAAATAAATACATACATACATAATGCACTGACCTTATGAGCCTCTGGCATTCTCTCTTGTTTGATGGAGAGATGTTTCCTATCTGGACTGAACAGAAAAAGGTTTTATGAGCAATTGCTTGGCACACCCATTCTTTAAAGTTTCTGTGTTGCACTTGGGTGATCAAATGTTCCATTTCAACTCAGTTTGATTTATTAGGACAAGCAGAATTATTGATTGTAGGAAGAAAAATCTAATATTTTCCAGAATTTTGAATGTAAATCAATTTAATTTTAGAATGTGTTTTGAATGAAATTTTGGGGCTGGAGGAGTTGTTTGTTTTCCTTATTATGTCAGGGATGTGTTCTCCAACAAATTTATCTTTCAGACACCAAGTCCCGTAAGCATTACTACTGAATGCCTTGGAAACACTCTGATCTCAGCCCTGCTGCTGGATCAGTGTCTTTTTCGGACCTTGGCAGAGCCAAACTGAGCTTGAGCAAATTCTGACTGAGGCATGACCTATTTCTACTGCAGGATTGATTTTATGACTGCTGTTTATTAAAATATTAATGTATGTTTTCAGAAGCACTGTTTGCTTTTATTGCAAGCCATAGCCATACCAGCATCTTGAAAAGTTAGTAGAGGAGTCCATGCATTTGACATAAAGTGAGCAGTGATAAGAATAAAGGGAAAGTAGTCTAGATGTTAAGCCTTTTATGAATCGGTTTGGAGTATACTTCATACAGAGTGGAGGCACTTTACAAGTTCTTAAAACTCCTAGTCTGGAACACCCCGTATGTGTCTTTTATCTAGCTGTGGAATTGCTCCAGGCACATTAGCTTCCCAGGCTTACTTCTACAAATACCTTGTCAAGGCATGTAGATACCTTTATACATTATATTGTCACAAAATACTAGTCTTATAGGAGAACCCTGAGGGCAGTAAGCTTGAAAATAAAATAAAAATGGAAAGGCAGCTCTAGAATTGTGACATCAAAATGAACAGTAATGGACCTGCAGAGCTCAGAATTGTTTTACTGCACTTTATCTTCTCTTTTTCTTCCAGAATCCTTAATGGTGTATGACTAATGAAAAGGTCTAGTACTCAGACATAGTCAATGATGGGAGTCTATATGTTATAGGATGTGCCATCATTTAGCTTCTTTCTTAAGCATGTTTATTGGTTTATTGACTCAGGACTTACTTGGCTTCTTGCATGGGGGCAACTGATTTTTAGCAATGCTGAAGAACTATGCTCCAGGCATACCTGGATGTGTTCTCTAACAGGATATCAGATACGAAACAAGTTGTTTATCTTATACCTTGAGACATACACTTCTAAGCAGTTTCCTGCAGCAAATCTGCTCCATTTCTACATAGGTCCTAAGGACAATCCTAAGAGGAATAACTGAGTTGTGATATCAAATGGAAACATTTAACACATGACCAAATTTCTGTTCATACCATCTGCTAGAAGAAAGGAGCCAATACTCTCAGAATTCGCAGTAGTCTCTAACGTGTGGTTCAAGAAACTGCTTTTCCTCAGGATTCATTGAGCTGAGCTCAGAACAGCGAAGCAGTATCTGTACA
Source organism: Megaceryle maxima (assembly GCA_024605025.1). NCBI lineage: Eukaryota > Metazoa > Chordata > Aves > Coraciiformes > Cerylidae > Megaceryle > Megaceryle maxima. Next base: position 13,071 of record JANHGN010023647.1, on the reverse strand, counting down.
AAAAATAATTACAGAGCAACCTTGCTTGCCGTGCAGACCATAATTTCTACATACTTATTTGAATAAAAAATTAACAGAAGATTGATTCTGCTGATGAATGAGTTAAACTGGTACCATTATACTTACTGCAGTGTAACCAAAGCAGAGGCCTGTGATGTCAATCAGTTATAAGTTCACTAAGCAAGGTATAATTTATAGTAATGTGCCTTTAACCTAAATATAAGCATTCTAAAGTAGTATTAACAACAGTATATACTAGAAGAAAGCTGGAGAGGAACTTTTTATGAGGACTTGTAGTGATGAGTGGTAATGGCTTCAAACTGGAAAAGGGGAGATTTAGATTAGAAATGCGGAAGAAGTTCTTCACTCTGAGAGGGGTGAAGCACCGGAACAGGTTGCCCAGGGAAGCTGTGGATGCTCCATCTCTGGATATGTTCAAGACCAGGATGGATGGGGCCTTGAGCAGCCTGGTCTGACAGGAGGTGTCCCTGCCCATGGCAAGGTGGGTTGGAAGTAGAAGATCTTTAAGGTCCATTGCACACCAGACAATTCTATGATGCTATAAGTACTTTGTAAGTTGTCATAACATAGCCAGACATGAATGATAAATATTTTAAATTGGGGTATAAGCAATGAGACCACTGTCAAGTGTGAATAGTCAATGACCACATATTGGGTCATACAGTATTCTACACTCATAATGTAGCATATAAATGTTCTGTAATGAATTAATTTAGTAAATTTTGTTTTAAAATATAATATTCATGTGATGTATCAGTCCTCTACACTTTCATCACAGTGAAATACAATTCACTGATCCATACCTTACCTAATTTATACTTGCTTGAAGCAAGAACGTCAAGAGACATTTTGCTCAATGCATCCTGTTTAAACCACTTAACTACATTAATCAGTTATCCTTATTTTCACACTGGACTGTAGTAATGTATCTTGAGAAGAATGGACATGTGGCACACCCAGACTCAGTGTTGCCTTGACATGTCTGGGCTTACCCTAATATCAGGCCTAAGGGGCAAGTAGAGACATGTCAAGGCAGAGCCTTAATGTGAACAGAACCTAGAGCTGTGCTTTTTGGACTGGCCTTCCCATTTCATTATTAGTCGCATTCCTCTTTGGAAATGGCAAAAGAATATTTCCTTCCCTTGCAGTGACACAGTTAACTAATATAATAGGTTCTACCAAAGGCAGAAAAGCACAACAAAAATTGTAGTCTCTTTTTCTACCCTGCAGTGTGATGATGATAATAAGAAAGATAGAAAATATTGTTAACTGATACCTCTTCAGTCACAGATTGGCTAGGTCAGGAGAGTTCTGTTGCCAGATTTCTCTAAGAAAGGCTACCTCTGAGGAAATGAAGATCTTTTATTCCAGATAGTGACAACTGCACATGTTAGGGAAGATTACTGTTTCTTGCTTCTCTGTGTTAGCAGCCATGAACAATCACAAAGCATGGAGGCCAATAAAAAGGAGAGTGGCTATTTTGTAAACACTAGGGAAGTTGAATGTTCACCCTCTACAGCTGCAACTGTTTGAAAAATGTGTTTAATAAAGCCTCACACATTTTTAAACTGATTAGTATTTTAAGGCACAACTCAACAGCAAAGTTTCAAATCACTGAGCATTGTGGAAGGTTGTATGTTCAGCTCCTTAACTAAATCATCAATCGCTTTAAAAGAGTTGTAGGAAGGCTGAATAAAACTAGAACATGCGTTGTTTTGTGCCTCTTTGTTTTCCTAAATAATGTATGTATACCTCTGTGTTTCTCATTACCTGCTACTGAACATAATGACCATCCTGTCAAACGCATTTTACCACATGCTTCCTTATGACCACAGCTTATTGACAATTTAAGTTTAGACTCTGGTGAGTAAGTTAATTATGCAATATACAGTAATTTATGTTTTGGAAATGTTGCTTTCTAAGTTCTCCTTTGATTATTTATTTTTCTTAGTTATGCCTGACATTTTTATGCCATTTGCTCTCTGGTCCCAAAATACAGGGTCTCCTCCCCATACCACTTATCACCCTTCTTGTTTGTTCATGTACATGTCCCACCAAGTTGCAGTCCATTGTCATTATCTTCTCTTTTGTCAGGCAAATTTTGTCATTTGTATGCCTTCTCCATGCTAACATACCTGTCTGGTTCTGCTTTTTTGGTGATCACATTACTCACAGTCATGTAAAATGCTTATAGATTGCAGCTGGCTATGCCATCACAGTGTTGTAAAATTCCTGTATAAAGTTGTTAGCAATGTACACTTATATTTGGGTTCAAGGCTTACTAATACCGATTGCATCCTACCTAATGCACTTACAATTTATAGCTCTCACAAGTCTTCACTTTGGATGTATTCCTAATGCCTTTTAATTACAAAAAGTATTTAGACGTCACATATCTGCTGACATATGTATTTTAAAAACACATCTCTCATTCTCAGATTTTCCAATATGTCTTATTTTTTTAAGCACTGTATGATACTATATACATAGCTAGCTATCCTAGGATTTCTCTGGCCTAACTTTAGCTTAGATTATATGTCTTATTTTTAGGTGACTGCTCCCTTATGCTTAATCCATAGGCAATAGAAAGAGAGGCACAATCAGAAGTGATTCATCTCTTCCTAAAATAGATGTCTCAAGTAGGTGGGCTTTATCACAAGTAACTAACACTTCAACTGGGAGAAAAAAAAATATTAAAAAATTCTAAATTTGATAAAAAAAGGACAAAACCATCCATAAAAGGGAATTTATAAGGTTTTCTACCCTTTCCAGAGTAAAGCAAAGTATATATAAAATTAGACCACACATTACATCATTCAACTTGTGCTTATGCTCAGTTTTCACTTTTGCACTGAATAAATCACATGCTATGCAAATGGAAGAAGCAGAAGAATGATACTGCTTTTTTATGGCCTATAAAATGGATCTGTAATTAACCCTTATGGAAGGCACGGACAACTAGTTTGCTAAAAAGAGAGTTACTATCAAACTGATTCAAATTTTACACTAATGCAGAGACTGAAAAAGTTCAATTAATTTGTTGTCTAGCCAGTACCACTGTTACTATTGCTGCTGGTACCTTTGATGAAGTGAAATGTTTACAAAAGGCTGCACAGTGGATCTTTCTCACTAAATGAGAATCATGAAATATTGCTAACTTTGCATAGTAGGTGACAGAAAAAGAATATATTAATTAGTATCCAATGTAGCCTAGGACAGATAATTCAGGATGTATTAGGGTGAAAGTATTTATGCTATTATAGTCTTTTAAACTTGAATAAGAAAAACCTGTATGGTCTCTTATCTTAGAGTGCAGTTCTGTAGTTCAGCTACCACATTACAAAACCTGAAGAATTCTAGATTATAGCACATTTTATATTGCATTCATCTATCAGCATAGATTATCAGAAAGAAAAACAATTATCTTTTAATTTTCCTCTTCTGGGGTAATGGTAAAACTTCATTTACTTTAATGGTTCCTCTTTTCTTTCTCTGACTGGCTACAGGCCTTTCAGATGACAATGTGAATGTTTTCTCACGTGACAGCAAGTAAGGGATTTGTAGGTACTACTCTGGGAAGGTACTACCAGCTGACATTTCCTATTACACTGCTTGTGGTTTCAAACAATACAGAATTCTTAATTTCTTAGCAACAGTTTACACATTTGAATTTATGTTCTGTGTTACTTTTTCTGATGGTAAATCCTCAGCGCATGATGAGTGTCCACTGAATCTGGTTTGTGAATTGTACAGAATTAGTTGATGAGTAAGCGTAGTGACTCTTTCCTATGTTCCAGTGCGATAAGAGTTTGTTTAGGATAGCAAGGTGTTAATTCATGACCTTGATATGAATTTTAATCTCTTAGTTCATATTGTCGTAGAGGTTTCTGGTAGAAGCACTAGGGACAGTATGAACAGATAATAAATTGGAATAGCAGGACTAAAAGCACAAGAAGAAATGGCAGAAGGCATTGATGGCACCCAGGTCAGCAAGGCATTAGGGCCACAGCACATCCACAGGCATAGATTTTTCTATCTAGTTTCATATTGCTTCTGAGGACATCCAGATATAAAAAAAAAAAAAGGAGGGAAGACAAAAAACAAGTGACAGCCTCTACTTCCTTTCATCCTTGTTCTTCTAGGCATATTTTGTTTTGTCCACCTAAACCTTCTCTCAGAAAGACTCATGAAAATTTTTGGTTATTTTTTATTTTTCAGGTCACAATTTTATTTTTGCTTCTTTATGAATTGTTTGAACTCAAATAAGGTTTACACTAATTCCAGATAAAATTAAAATCACATTTAAATATCAGTTAAAACGTATCAATTTCTTATCGGTATTATTAAGCATATTGCCTATGACCTTTCAGGAATTAAGAATGGCCAAATTGTACACCTGTATGTACGTGTGAAATTCCAAGACTACCTCAAATTCTGTGGTTAAAATACGTGACCAAGTGGAAAATCCTCAAGACAGTTTTAAAAGAATATAACCGCATTAGAATTTTTCATAATTTCTTATTGTCATTGCAATGCATACTTTCAAACATACCTTTTATCTCCAAGAACTGGCAACATGAACACTGTGCACAAAGAGCTGCCAAGTACAGACTCAATCTTGTCCTCTTGTTCAGGGCAAAAGTGTATGGTGGAATGAACACAGTGGTTTGAATTGTATAAACCCTGTTTGTGTCTGAAGTACCAAATGAAACATTTAGAAAACCAGGGTAGTGTCCAGTGTTGAAAAATAATGGTATTGTGTGGCAGAAGTGGACAATGTAAGAAAAGTCTTTTACTTTCACATTAGGTTGTGCACCTACTGTTGTAGAACCTGCTGATCCAGATTCCTGCCTTAATCAGGCTGCAAATAAATTTGGGACAGTCTTTATGAATAGAGAATAACTAATGGGTATTATAATAGAAGTTAACTTCTTCCTCAAAGCTAAGAAAGTTTAACACAGAGTTTCTTGACTCTGAGTAGGAAGATACTACATGAAAAATAGTGGAATGGATGGGATTGAAAAGATATTGACCTACAGGCAACAGAGTGAAGTGGAGAGATGGACTAATTGAGGTTATGAAAGAAGATAATTAGGTATGGGTCAAGTCCTTAAACTGAGTTTTATACTCATATCTTGTGAAGTATGAGAAGTAAAAACGATAAAAAGTTGGTTGTTTCTGACCAGAGTGTGCATTTGGTGGCCCTTTCTTTGTCCTTTCTCCAGATAATTATGTTTACTTGCTGTGAGTTGTTCATGGAAAGGACCTTAGTCTTCACCTATACAAGACGTAAAAAGTTCTATTGGTTTACAAATGTTTCTTTGGTACCTATATAACTTGACTAATATGCTAAGTCAAATATAATTACAATTCAACAAATTAATGTAACAGTGCTGAAACCAGTGCTGTATACATCCTTATATCACTACTTTACTTTAACTGTGAAGGTAGTTACCAAATCGCTTGATTAGCAGATAGATTGAAACAGTTAATGAGGCTTTCGGCTAATTTAATTGTATGACATATTGAATCAAAGTAGAGACTTTCAGCTTACATTTAAATTTTGACATCTCAACAGATCAAAATATAAAATAAAAAGTTCTCTGCTATTTAATCATTAAGTAAATGTTCTTACTGATTGAATTTACTCTTGTAATAAAAAAAAAAGAATAAAAAAACTTAATAAAACTATTACATATGGTTTCCATGGCAACAAAAGTTGCTCAAACCACAAGAGTCTGTTGTAGAATCTTTTAAATATGTGATATTTAATTCTAGCCAAGGCTCTTCACATATCAATTTTAATATAAAGAGATTATAGTTTTTTCAATACCACATCAAGAGTAATAAGCTGAGATTTACCATGAGGGCATATTGAACAATGGAGCATACTATATAAATTAAAAAAAAAACTTCACAGCAACTGTTGGCTACCTTACCTAGTCAACAGTTTTAAAATAATCCAGAGCCTTTCTATATGAAAAAGAACTGGACAGGTCTTGGAAACCTAGGCTTTATTTAGGCCCCAAACCAGTGATATATATATATTTCTGAATCACTGTTTCCAAAATCGATAGATCACCATGGTATAGTGCTTAACATAGTGGCGTTTCTTTAGCATACAACAATCTTAGTGAACTGCATATGAGCTTCTGTATGAGTCTCTTCGTTGAGGTTTAGGTCAAATTTTACTTCTCACAATGGTTTAAATCATGGAGCTTCAGAATCTGCAATATACCAGGCAGAAGTCCTGCTTGAACTTCAGAGGGGAGCAAGCGAGTGGCTCCTGAGAACATTTTTAGCTAAAAACTTAAAGGATTGCAGGCTCTGCTTCACTGGTGAGAATAGATAGTTGGCATCCAGATACAGACTGTGTGCTCTATTTCCAGGTTTTGGATAAATTTGTCACAGAGCAATGAAGTGTGGGTATCACTGAGTGTTAAAAAATGAGTCATATTATCATTTTGGTTGAAAAAGACCTTTAAGAACATCAAGTCCAACCATTAACCTGGAACTGCCAATCCCACCACTAAACCACATCCCTCAGCTCCTCATCTACATGTCTTTTAAATCCCTACAGGGATGATTACTCCACCACCTCCCTGGACAGCCTTTTCCAATGCTTAACAAACCTTTCAGGGAAGAAGTTTTTACTAATGTCCAACTTAAACCTCCCCTGGCTCAACTCGAGGCCAATTCCTCTTGTCTTACCACTTGTTAACTGAAAGAAGAGACCAACCCCTACCTTGTTTCAAACTCCTTTCAGGTAGCTGTAGAGAGCAAAAAGGTCTCCCCTGACCCTCCTTTTCTCCAGGCCGAACAACTCCAGTTCTCTCAGCTGCTCCTCACAAGACTTGTGCTTTAGACCCTTAACCTGAATGATTACTTGCTCTTCAGATGCCACCCTCTGGAAGCTTATTTAAAGAAAAGTCTTACTGTAATTTGAAAATTCTCATGTTTGTGATACTCTTTTTCTGTTTTCATCTGTAAATTGTGATACTAGGTATAATCCTGTTAGTAATTTTTGATATAATCAACAAATGTATTTAATAAATGTTTGGTTTTAATAGTCTTAGATCTCTTCTGGAATAAAAAGGAGATATCAGGTAATGGAAAAATCAGTGTTAACCACCTATTAATCACAGTAATAGGGGGGTTGCTTTTTCCCTTTCATTTATAAAGAAAAGAAAAATATAGTCAAGCTATCAAAAAGTATATTTTAGTAAACCTGAAACTTGATTTGTTTTTACCAAAACTTTTGGCAAGAAATTTGTCAAATACCATTCTCCAGTATTTCCATAGTACCAAATATCTGTCCTATCAGGCTGAGCAACTCTAATAATACACAAATATATTCAGTCTAGGAAAATTTGAAATGCTACCTCTCTTTATCTAAGCCATTGCAGTTTGTGAAAGTGATACTATTCTGATTTTGGTTTATTTCTTAGACCAAGTACTTAGAATACAGGTGAATTTCATATATGTACACTGTCAAGATTAGAAAAATTCATTAAATGATGGGTATCACAGATAAAGATTTGGTTACATGACAGCTGGTGCATTTGAGGAAAACTAAAGGAAGAAAAGAAGTACTGTCTTGCACCATCAAAGCATATGTCCTTCAGATGTTAGACTGCCTAGCTGTCAAGTTTAGAGGTAGAAACATGACCTGAACTGGATGACCTACGAAAGTTTCTTCTAAACTTATTTTCTATGACTGATCTACTTTAAAATTTTCTTTCTGATCTGTTTATCTAACACCTCTTTGTAACTGTTCTACATACTTTCTTTTTTATTCCCTGAGACACTCCAAAGAAGAAAAATTAGTCTATTTAAATAACAATTACTCATTCCAATTAAAGTGGATTTTAAGTTAAGCAATGGGATTTTAGCTTTCTTCAGCAGAGAACAAGATACAGTTTAAAAGTTCATTATGAAATTGTCATATTTAAGATGTCCTTGTTCCACATATATTTTAAAAGCCAGAAAGACAAAACCTCTGCCAACATAATTCCATCCAAAATTTGTTTAAAAGACTTTTTATTCTCCTCCTCCACCTTTAAGAGAATGGATCTTTCTTTATTGAAGAGGGCTTGTTCAACTCAGTAATATTATCTTTGTCCCCAGGGTAGTCTCTGACTTTCAGAGCCTGACAGCTTCATCAAGGTTTTCAAATTACATTTTCTGTTTCAAAGGAGAAGATTTTTGCTAACCTCTAACTGGAATCAGGTCACCAGCAGTTCTCAGCCACTGAGACTTGGTGCTGGTGAGGTTTTCATGTTGACCATTTCACACCAGTACTTTGTATTATCCTAATTTTTAAACCATATCCATTACAATAGATGTAGGTGTTTGAGTCAGAATGATCACGTAGTCCTGGATGGGATAAAAATGACAGTAATTTGGTTAAATAACAATATTTGGAGAATTCGCTATTGCAGATAATGTGCTAATACACTCAGATAGTATGGCAACTTTAAGGAGCATATATAAGAATTTCCGATTCCTGTGTGTGTATGGAAATCACAACAAAATGACTAAGCCTTTCAGTGAACTTCAGTAGCTTATGTTCTTCTGTACAGACAAAATATTAGAAGGTATGACTGAAGTAAAACCAGTTTTCAGAATGATGGAAATCATGTGTTGAGTTTTCCCCATGACTAAAAATTATGCAGGATACTCATGACAGAAATGAACTTGATTTAAACCAGAACCCATAGTCCAGAACTTAGAACTGTTCTTGTCTTGGAATTTAACTTTACTGGGTTAAAAGAGGACAAAAGCGAACCATGTCCGACCATCTATACAACTGCTCACAATTTCAGCCCACATACATGACAGGTGATTTGTGCTAAACAAGCTGCACATCATTAAAAAGGTTCAAAACAAACTATTACAGTACAAACCACACGGTTTTTCATACATGAAAAGTGTAGTTCTTTGTATTTTTGTATTTTACTTCAAACTGCTCCATTCACATATGCTCAAAAGCTATTGTTTTCTATCACATCTGCATGCAAAGTTAACACTGTTTGACTATGCAGCTCTGATCACTTTTCACATGATTTTTTCCATATTGGGTATCACAACTTGCATGTGAAAAATACTGAAAACTAAGTAGACACATTTGCTATACAAAGTTGTATGCTCAAAATAGGAGGGAAATATTTGAAAATAAAACTCGTGTTCTTAGCATTTGTAATCATCTTCCTCACATATAAGTCCATAATCTGTGAATTCATTTTATTTGTCTATTCTCATTTTCACGCACAGTCCCATGTACAGGAAACAACTCATAAAATTCAGTCTTCTCACAGAAACCAAATATGTCAAACCAATGCTTTCTACATACAGACATTTTATAAATGAAATAAGAAATAAAAATCTTAATTTTCAACTCCAAATTGACAAATGTCTCAGTATGTTTACACAATTTCTTTTTGTCTTTCAGGATGAATATTTTCTTGGCAAAAGCTAGTAATACATACCTTAGAGCATATATGTGCCAAAGAGAAGTTAAATTTCCACAGATGAAAAAATAGGTGTTTTCACCAAAGTGTGAAAACCAATCATTTTCTGTGCTTTATTAATACAGCATCTTGTGTGCTTGGGTTTACACCCCAGGCAGAACACTTATTACACATTATTGACTCATTCTCTGAGGTTACCAATTGTGAAATAGATTTTTAAAACCAGACAGATTTACATTGTATTTTAATGTGGGGAAAAAAGGACTGTGTCAGTTTGGATGGCTAACAAAGTGTAGAATGTAGAGGCAGATTATGTTTGTCTCTGGTTGTACAGGCTGGTCCTGATTACATAACTAATCTTGGTTTTGTAGTGTGGCTACAGGTACAAATCACATGCTGTGGAGTATCCTTATGTTAAACATATCATTTAAGTATCTAAAATAGGAGATTAATCTCCATAGGTAATCTCTGTAGTGATTAAAATGAAGAAACTCTTCTGAACTAAAATTCAAAGTAACTAAATCACTTTCTGGAGGGACCTGACTTTCTCTTGGATGTATAGGGAACCTATAGAGCTTAACAAGCTAATATAGACTCACTAAATTAAGATCTTAAAATTAGAGCCTCCTTTTTTTCCTCCAGAATGACTATTTTAATTAATAAAGTTAATAACTAATTTATCTTTCTATTTCCTTAGAGCCAGATCTGATTGAATATGAGGACATTCAGCCTCATAACAGTGTGTTAGAAAGGCTTTAGTTTGGTAGCTCTAGACTGTGAGCAGTAGCTTGTATAAAATCAGTACAACTTCCTTGTGAATGTTTGCAGATTATAAAGAAGTGAAAATTTTGGGATGAAATTGGGTTAGGACTCAAGAGGAAGTATTGATTATATTTGCTAACAGTGTCTGTTTATAAGATGAATAAATCTGACCAGTTTATTTGAGTTGTGTGCTGTTTAGCTGGCCACAAGTCAGAAACAGTAGAATAAGAACTATACTTCTCCTCTTTTGCAGAGATAGTCTCTATTTACTCATAACTGATATTTGATAGTATGCATTACAATACAAAATGACAATAAATAACAAGACAAATGCTAAATTACTTTACTTTCTTAGTCCTGATCCTTTCCAGAAGATCTCAAGCACCAATCCATCATCTAAATCACCAGGTGGCTTTTTCCTTTGTAGTTCTAACTCAGTAACATGAAATGGGTTCAGTGATCTGTAGCAGTACTTCTACTACTCATCTGCAAATGCAAATTACCTCATTAGTAACAGTGAAATTAAGACTAAACTCAAGTTTTGTATGTATTCTGCATGGTATAGTAGGTTGATTGATTTGAGTTATTGCAAGTAATTTCAACTGTCCCCATGGAACTTTGTGTATTTTGGAAAGCTTGTAAAAGTTTACACACTTTGACAAGCCACTGGTGTATTAGACTCCAGTTTATACCCAACCAAGTTAACATAAGACTAGAGCATGTTAGACTGTCACAGCAGACTCAGAAGTGAGAGAAAGACAGTGCTGCAGCCTGCTTGTTTCTACTTCCATAAGTCTGGTAGAAAGTGGAGAGTACAGTCATAGAAGGAAGTTCTGAGGGTGATGTCTGCATCATGATGATAGCATCTTTTTCTGGCCATCAGACTGCTGAAAACCTCTGGACCACTAGGTACAAACCCTATGCAAAACTGACAGTTTCTTATATGTACCATCCTTTCTGGTAACTCCCTGGAATTACTCCCTGCAGAAAAAAAGCCATTGTGAAGAATCAATGTCTTCTCTACTTCTTTTTTATGAATGTATTTAGTTATTTGTTTCATGAGGAGACCATTTTCAGTGTATCTCACCTCTGACAATCTTCCCGCAAGATTTGGGAACCAATGAAGACAGGGAAGCCCAGATTCTGTGGCTGTTGGTAGCTGAGCAAGAAACAAGGTTTGTGTTCATACAGACTTGCTCTCAGTTTTACTTACTTTGAGGACAAAGTAGAGAAATTGCCTGAAGAAACTATGGCAGTTGTGTGATCAAACACAGTTGATACAGAAGCCTCCTTCAGTAAGGATTAAGATTTTTTCTGAAAGGATATTAGAGGGGGTTTTGGTTGTATATAATATTCCCTCGTGTATAGAATACAAAGAAAGAGGACTGACCTCAGTGGAATAGCCTCTGTGTGGAAAAGCATTGTGGGGTGCTTTCAACTTTTATGTTGAAATCATATTTTGACTGCTTAATTCATTACATGTTGCCAGGGAAAAACATACCACTAGAGGATTCGAGTATATCCTTAATATCCCAAGAGCAATCTCTCATGGTATAATTCATGTTTTCCTTGCAGATGGCATCTATTGCTGTGGTGTTTTTAATAATACCCTGAGGTGAAACTGTATGACAGAATCATCCATTCAAACTGTCAGAAGGAGAAAATTCAACACATTCATGATAAGTGGATGAGAACTTACTTGTTTGTTTTGCTCTTGACATTTGGTATATTTGATAACTTCTACCACATGGCCATCAGTGGGATCAACTTATGATCTGCATTGTCCTCCTGTGCCTAAGGCTGTATCCAGTTAAGGAGTTTTGGTTTACAGGACATTTTATTCTAGTTTCTCAGTCTTCCTGTTTTCAAAAGTTTTATTTTTCAAATATACCTCTAACGGTCTTATATTCTGGAGCTAAGAAATCTGGTCTTTATAAAAGTCAAAATTCTGGATTTCAGGATTGCTAGCCTACTATAATCATGACTGTTGGTGAGAGATTAGAGTAGGCTAGGTAGAATAATAGATTCACTGAATTCAGATTATGTTGTCAAAATTTTACATGTCTACAGTATGAGCAACTCATACTTTTTAATTATAAATGGTGCCATCATTCACTTGTGTAACATTATTTGATTTACCTTTTTTTCCCCCTCTCTTTTGCCCCTGAATTCTGTTGAACTAAGATCTGATCAGTCAATTTGCTTTTATTTCTCTAGTGATTACTGTTATTGCTGATACTAAATGACTCAGTGTTACTGCTGAAGTCAGCATCTTCCTAATCCCTATTTTATTTTTTCCTGAGTTTTGTCCTAGGAGAGAGTTAATAAACAGTTTGGGAATAGACTATTGTTCAGAACCAGTTTGTACATAGCCCTATACCACAGGCCTAGAATCCATTGTGACCCCCTAGTATTGCTGCGGTGGCAATATTAGCATATTTAACCTTTTTAGAGATGCAGAAAAAAATGTTTGTTTGTTTGTTTGTTTTTTCTATCTTGTTGGCTGAACAAGCCAAACAAACAAACAAAAAAAAGAGATGGATGGGAGTTCAGGTGAAACAGTGCAACCTGAGCCTGAATGCTTCATGTTTAACCTTCTAAAAAGTCAAATAGTCAAATGCTTAGACTGAGCAACATGTGCTCCATCTATAATCAGTGGAAACAGGTTTATTAGGAAGATGATTCATCCAGCTTTTATGAACCCCTATATAAAGATGAAAAATACTTAAAGATAAGTCTCCACACTTGCTTCCTTTTCAGTAGCTTCAGGGCTAGAGGTAAAAAGAACTGCTCCTAGAGATGCAGACAGAACTGATAT
>JANHGN010023646.1:0-10073 GCA_024605025.1 Megaceryle maxima | reverse complement strand
GGTGATTCTGGCCTCGGCAGGGATTTTTTTTTTTTTCTTTTTTTTTTTGCGCTATATTCTGCTGCTTTTGGAAGGGGTCGGCGCTTCGGAGAGGAGCGGGAGACCGGGAGAGGACTCTCCTCTTCCTCCTCCCGAGACTTTGTGCAGGAACATCTCGGCGAGGGAAATGGGGAGAGATGGTAAATCCTTCCAACGCTACCCCCTCCCCACCCCCTCTAATTTGTTTTCATCTTTCGAGAGCCACGCTGACAACTTACTGGGATATTTTAATAGAAAGTTAAAAAAATGGGTGCAGGAAAAGCAGAGGCAGTTGGAGAAGAGTGTGAAGGTTACCTTGAGCTGAGCGTTCTAAACCCTTTCTTCCACGAAGGCAGGATTAAATAAACTTTCTCGGCAAGCACAGTCTGGCAGCGGGGACCAAGGCCCCAGCCCTGGGGTTCTCCCCCCCCCAGACTGGCCCTGGCCCCGGCCCCCTAGCTCCTTCCCACCCTGCGAGTGCCGAAACCTTCCCATCTCTGGGAATTTGTGCCGAGTTATTCTTTAAAATGGGCTGCCCCTTCCCGGGGCTCAGGAAAGCCACGGCAGGCTGCCCTCGCTCTCACCCAGGCAGTGACTCTCACCCTGGCCTCTGGCCAGCCTGGGACAGGGTTACCCCATCCCTGGCTTCCACCTGCACTGTGCTCTGAGGTTCCCTTCACCACTCTTTCCTTTTTGTGCTCACTGCAGCCCCATGCTGGAGCCAAGCCTCTGCCTGGCACTGTGTCCCCATGGCAAGGCTGGGCTGGCCCCCCGGGGCTACCCCTCGGCACCCCTAGCCCTCCAGGCTCCCACCCAAAGTCAAGCTTTCCAAAGCTGAGGCAGGATCCCCATCTCCCAGTGTTGCCCCACAGGGGATACAGCCTCCCTGGGGGTTCAGCATCTCTCCCAGCTCAGTCCTTCCTGGCCACCAGACCCCAGCAAGACTTTTACTTCTAACCTTCCCTAAGTCCACCCTGAGCCATGCAGGGAGCTGGTTCTGCTCCAGGGTAGAAATCTCTGTGCTTTGGTAGCTCCTTCGTGATGTGTTGGGCCCCTCTGCAGCCCAGAGCTCAGCCTGGGACAGGGGGATGAGTTTGGGTCTGGGGCACCTGCTGTGTCTGCTGGAGTGAGGTGTCCACCCCACGGCTAGGGACATCCATCGCCCCAGGTGGGCCAGGGATCTCCAGGACCTGGTGGGGAGCAGGGTCTGGCTCTTGCTAGCATGATTTGAGGCTATTCGAGGGGATGCAGGGGAATACCTGAGAGGGATGTGCTGTGCTCTGCAGAGCCAATTGCTCTCTCTGTGGATTTGTATTGATCTTTGGACTCCTCCTCCTCTGGGCAGTGCCCACAGCTCCCCCAAGGCTGAGGTGGATCTGGGGGTTTCCATCTCAGGTTGGTCTTTCTGGGAAGTGTTCTAGTGCATTGCTCTGAGAAAGAGCATGTGATGTGCTGATCTCTCTGCGGTGAGCTGTGATGCGTGGGGGTCCGGCAGCACTGCCACGGGAACTGGGGGATGAGGGATGCTGCATGATGCTTTCAGCCCATGGGGACAGGCAGGGGCAGCCACTGTCCCCTGCCCTGCCCACCTGCTCCCAGCCCAGGAAGCAGGGTAACCCCAGTCCCTCCTGGAGCCTGCAGCCTCCATGGGAAAGGCAGATCTCTTCCCAAACTGGGCCTCCATCTCCCTCGTGCAGCAGGATGAGATGCTGCTGGATGTGCAGGAAAAGAAAGGAATCAGCACCCCCTGAGAAAGGAGGCTTTAAACCAAGGGCTGTGAGAAATAATCTTTCTCACTCTACTCATTTAAATAGGCTGCAGAAGGCATTGTCTGCTGCTTGAAAAGCTGTTTTTCTTAATTGCACCAGTGCTGTGTATAATCCCAGATTACCAAGAGCTGAGGGAAGTCTCTGTGGCAGAGACCCACAGGAGCCGAGCGTGGGCTTTGCAGGCAAATTAGTTTTGGCTCTTCCCTGCCCGGGAGGCCGTGGACTGAACATGCTGGGACCTCCCGTAGTGTCTGTGGAAGATGTTGTCATGGGGCTGAGCCATTCCCTCCCTCCCCATCTTGGGGGTCATACGTCCCAGCTCCCAACTGAGGGACCCCATCATTGTTTCTCTGGGCATGAGGGGGTGGTTCAGCATGGGTCTGCTGCTGGTGGGGTGCATCTGGGTTTCCCCTGAGGGATCTCCCTTTGGAGAGTCTCATCACCTCCCATGAATACAGGTGCCAGGACTGGCTCCACTGCTCAAAGCCTCGGGATAAAACCTCTTTGGCTTGGCTGCATGGTTCACCCCTCATCGTTAAGCAGAAGAGGGAAAACAGCAGTGTCACGGCTTTCTCTGGAATAAGGAGCCTGGTGACCGTGGATGTGGCTGTGGCTGTGCTTCAGGGTTGCTTTGCCATCGTGCCAGGGACAGGGCAGGTGTCCGTGCATGCTGAGGTGGCAGAGATGCTCGTAGGGCCAGTGGGTCCATGGGCTCTGCCTGCTTTGTCCCCACTGCCCGTGCCAGGATACGGCCTGGACAGGTGCAGCGTGGCCCAAGGCTCTGGGGACGGTGAGCGGTGCCTCCTCCAGAGCCAGCGCCCAGGATGGGCACAGGGAGCTCGGCCAACCCTGGCATTGCATCTGCGAGAAACCAATCCTTGTATCTTGAACTTGGTCCGAGGAGGCTGCAGGCAGTGCTTAGTCTGGGGGGGAAGGGTTGGGGGTTTGCTGAGCCAGCAGCTGGCTGGGATCCAGATGTGTCTCCCTCAGAGAAGCCTCTGCCTTCCTCTCACCCTCCTCCTCCCTGCCTAGAGCAGCCCTGTGTGAGCTCCATCCCCTACAGTGCCTGTCTCAGCTCGCTAAGACTTATTGAAAACCATAACTGGATTTTGCAGACTGGGCATAAAATACCTAGAACATAATATGTATTAAAACTCATTAGGTTAAGCCCATTTACAGATACACGGTGTCATCTGCATTAAGTTAAATCACCTTTTTCACAGGGCTTAAGTGTCAAAAGGGTGCCACGGGCAGGGATGACAAGGAGGGGAGAGGGAGCACAGGGTCTGCGGCGGTGTAGGGAGCACCCCTCAGTGTCACCAAGACCTCCCTGTGTGGGGATCTCTCCCATATACCACTGTATGTCACCGCTGACACGGGTCTGACGTCCAAATGGAGCTCCTGTCCTGGCCTCCCAAGTCACAAACTGGAAATAATGGTGAAATGGAGGTTTCTGAGCATTGCACGGGTGACGGGGCTGGCGCCGGCAGCAGGGAAGCTCAGGGAGGGATGCCGGAGGCTGGTGGGGATGTGGTGGAAAAGGACTGCGCTTGGTTATTCTTCCTATTGCTGAAAGCAAAGAGGAATCCTGCCCGGTCCCCAGTGCCTGCCCTTCGCGTGGCTGAGTGCAATTAGTCACCGTAGCAAACGAGGGAGCTCCCCCACTCCTTCCAGAAACACATTCTGGGCCTGCCAACGGAAACCCAGGTACCGGCAGATGGGATAACGCTGATGGAGAGATAACACGTGCTTGGTGTTGTTTGCAGATTAATAATAATAATAATGTGACATAAGGTGCATTTCCAGCCGGGCTGGGGGTACTGGGTACAGCGGCTGCAGCATCTCTGCTGTGCCGGCTCATTTAAATCATCCCACCGATTCCCCGGTCTCCTCTGCCTGCCTAAATCTCCGGAATACACGGTTATTTCCTTCTCTGCATTCGGCACCGTGGCGTGTGCTTTTTAAAAGATTCATGGCTTAAAACGTTTTGCTTTATGAGCCGCTTTCACACTTGCAAGGGGAATTCAGCCTACAAGAGGCTGGAGCGGGGCTTTGATGTAATTGCGTGCGGAGGAACACAGCGAGAAGCAACACCCCTCCCCACTCCCCCAGTTTTGACTCCTCTTGGGCCATTGTAAAGCAAATTTCCCGGGCGAGCGAGCGGGGCCCCGCAGAGGTGGGATTAGCTCTAAATCAGTGGCCTGAAGGCATCTGCATTTCTTGCCTTTCAGGGGCTGAACGACTCTGCTGCATCCCGACTTAGATTTGTTTTGGGACCCCCTCATCATGGCAAATCCCTGCCCTGTGCTATCCGGCGGCTGGGTGGGGATCAGCATCCCCTGGGTGGGGAACAGCATCCCCTGGGAGGGGTTCTGGGGTGTTCGTGGGAACTTGGAATCCTGGGCAGCTCCACAGCAAATGAAATATTTAAAGACGAGGTTAAGATTGTTTTAAATCAGCTCGGTTAAATAAAATAGGGGTGTGCTGCAGCCGCTGGGCTTCTCTGGGTAGCACTGGCCGGTCATTTCTCGGTACATCGAAGTAACCTGGGGCAGGATCCAGCCCATTGCCCTGTGGTTTATTTATAACTCAGCCCTCGGCGGGTTTTCCCTCTCTGGAGAGTGGAGGGGAGTGCTAATAGGATGCTGTGCAATTAGCACGGCCCCGTTTCAGTGGATCTCGAGGCCTTTTACAGACGTTAATCAATTAGTCTGGGGCAGAGTTGTCCCTCCGGATGACAGGATCTGCGATCCCTCCCCAGCTCGGTGCCTCGTGCCCAGCTGGGCTTGTGGCTGCGGCTTCCCCTTGCCCTGGGCGAGTGCTGATACCATTGATAAATCTTCTCCAGAATATTTAAAGATCAGATTTTTGCCCATAAGCGAGAAAGTCAGCTGCCTAATTTTAATCTAAACCCCTCCATCGATTCCCAGCGAGGAGGAGGAGGATTTACAAACCCTCCAACACGCTTGGAAATCCTGCACACACACAAAATAAAAAATCTATGGGCAAGTCCCATTCTGGATTTACAAATCAGGCCAATAATTCCCAAATAAGAGGTTTTTCCTTTGCACATTTTGGTGGCTTGGCCTGTGGAAGGGATTTAAAAGCTCCCCAGGGAAGCATGTGCTTTGGGAGCACCTCCTGGCCCAGGACAAGGTGCTGACCTTGGCTGAGCCGGGTCCCTGGGCAGGGAAGGAGCAGGCACTGATCATCCGCTGCAACACCCAAAAGCTGCCAAGGCAGCTGGTTTTAAACACACGTGAACCTTCCCTGCACACCTCCCAGCCAAGGAGATGCACAAACACGTTTCTCAGCAAAATCAAGGCAGAAAGGAGCTGAATAAATAAACTTTTCTTCGATTTAAAGGCAGCTGACTGCTCCATGTGCTCAGCTCGCCTCTGGAAGAGGCAATCTGTGGGTGCTGGAGGGGAGATGCAGCCGATGGTCCAGATGTGCCCTGCTGTGATGGAAGCCTTGATCTTCAGTGTCCCAGTTTAGCTCAGTT
The DNA here is from genome assembly GCA_024605025.1 of Megaceryle maxima. NCBI lineage: Eukaryota > Metazoa > Chordata > Aves > Coraciiformes > Cerylidae > Megaceryle > Megaceryle maxima. The sequence continues at coordinate 4,781 of JANHGN010023646.1, read as the reverse complement.
CCTAGCAGTAATGGTATTTAAATTCAACCCAATGCATCTCATTTGCTGCTTCTGTTTTAAAGAGCGAGAAAGTGGATTTTCACCCTTTCATGGGGCTGAAGATGATGATGGCAGGTTTACCTGGGAGCTGAAGTTGCCCAGCTTCTTCCTGGGTGGCAATGCCAAGGTCCTACTGCAGTGTGGGAGGCTCAAAGGCTTGAGGGATACCCACACCAAAGGTGCCCCGTGCTCCTGAGTGTTCATGCTGGTGTCACGGGTTGGTGCCGTCACCCGCTGCTTGCACTGGCGAGGCACGAGGGTGTGAAGCTGCTGGAGCTGCTCTGCAGTGGCAACAGTCACCCATTGCTGGCCACTTTGTGGAGCCAAGGGTGAGGATGGAGGGACACGAGGCTTTCTGAGAAGGTATGTGGTCCTCACATCAAAGTGGGTGGCTTTTGGGTGACAGCAGGTTCAGAGAGCATGCGATGTGCTGTGTCCTTGCATGCCGTGCACTGGGACCTGAGCACCATGAACTGGGCCCTTGCACACCGGGCACTGGGTCTGCAGCCCCGTGGCAGGACAGGGGCCCCTGGGCACATCGCCCTGTTGCGGTCATTAGACTCCATCCCATCCCGCTGCGGTTTAAAGCCTTATTCTTTCCCCGTCCCTCTGATAAGAAATGCTAATGAGGTGATGAAATTGGATAGTTCGGTCGCCTTCTCCTCCTAATGGAACTCTTGTGTTCGTTAATTTACTGTTTTTAATGGGCTGATTGTTCTCCTGTGCTGGGGGAGCCACGTGAGCCCTTCAGCATGTTTTGCTGTGGTCAGATGTGAGGTGGTGCTTGAAGGCAACTGAACCTTGGTGCTCAATAATTGCAGAGCAATTTGGAGACAAGACCCAAATGTATAATTTATGGGCACTTCATTCATCCCGGTCACAAGCTGACACGGAGATGCTTGCACTGCTCCCGTGGGACCTGCGCCCACCAGTGCTGCTCGGAAGGGGGGCAGCATGTAAACCTTGCAAATTAATGAGGCATCATTAATGGGGCAAGTAATTGCAGAGCCCAAAACTTGTGGGCAAAGCTTGCTGGCTTTTCTGCCAGCCTCGGTTCTGCCACCACTGCAGCTTGAGGGATGACAGCACCAAGTGTGCCCAGTGCCTCTGGCTGTTCATGCTGGTGTCACTGGTCGGTGCCATTGCCTGTTGGGTGCGGAGTGATGTTCAGCTGCATCCTGCTGCTGGGATGAGGATTGTAGCTTTAGGCAGGAGTATGGTGATAGAGGTAGGCGAGGAACCAGCCCCCCCCATCTCCCCTGGACCTACTGCCTGCTTGTGATGGGGCAAATCAGCTGGGAAATGCCCCTGCTTGGCTCTAGGTGCCCAGGGCAGCAAGAAGGGATACCCCAGAACTGGTGCTGCTGGCCAGAGGGAGATTTCCAGCCACATGACTCCCTGGGGCTGGATCCATCCCCTGGGACCCAAGCAGACCATGAGCAGTAGGGCACAGCAGCTGATAACCAAGTGAGGACTGGGCAGTAAATCCCCCCCCATGCCCTGGCTGTCCCAGCACCAAGACAGCAGATAATGCTCCTGGTCTGCACTGGTTTTCCTGACAGCCCTTGTACCCAGCCACAAAGCCCAGCTTTTTGCTCCTGCACTGCTCTGGCTGATTAACATCCCCGTTAGTTTGGCTGATAGAATGTGTCTAGGGAGGGCTGGTGGGGCGCATGGAGTGGAGTGGTGGGTGCTGCCAGCATCTCCCATCCTGGATGGCCACCAGCAAGGTGTGTCCACCCCAACTCCCTGCCCCCAACCAGCCTTCCCAGTGTCCTGAGCCTCCACTGACACTGGGAGTGTTGGTGCCGGCTCTATTTGCCGCGCTCACTGTTTGTAAACCGCAGCCGTCGAGGGAGCCGTAAGCCGAGCGCATTATCTCCTCCAGACAATTAGTGGAAGCATTAATGGAATATATGCAAATGTGCAGTAATTGACCTGTGACTCCGCAGTTCATGATGGAGAAGGATGAGCTCCAGATGGCTTAATGATAGTAATCGAAGCTCCTTCTTTATTGGCCGTGCTTCCTTGCCACAGCCTGGCAGGACCAAGCCCAGGTAGGGAGGAGGGTGGGTGGCAGTGAGGACACTGGGGACCAGGTACAGCCCCGGGGCCATTCTGTTTGCACCCCATCTGCATCCCAAATCACCTGTATAAAGATCCAGGAAGGTGGATTGAAGCACAGAACAGAGGGAGGGGAAGCCTTGAGTTCCCACAGAGCAGCCCTTCCCCACTGGCCAGGAAGCACTACAGAGTGGCCAAGTGCCAACAGGTCCATGGGACCACCTGGACCACCTGCCCTGGCTGCACAAGGGTGCTGCTCACCCCTTTGTCCTGCCACAGAGGTGCCTGCAGATGCAAACACCCATAAAGCAAGTGGTGTCCTTACTTGGCTGCTACTCAGCCTTTACTCAGCCTTTACTTGGGCTGTCTTGGTCTTCAGCATGGTCAGGGAGGGGGTGGTTTGGTGACCCACAGGGGCTTGTGTCCCACTAGTGATCTGACCCACACAGGCTCCCCAGCCCTGAACTCCACAGTTTACCTGACAGAGTCAGAGGTATTTAAATAACCACTCTGGGAACCCAAATTTAAATATTTATGTATAATTCATGCCATATGTTCCACCAATATATTTTATTTAATCAACTGAAGACAGATGGCAGGAACATAGAGGCCATTAAACTAATGGCACTTTGTCTTTCCATTTATTTTCGTCTTCTTTCCTAAAATAAGATGAGTCCACGACAGGGAGCATGCCCTGGGCCAGGCTGCCCAGGGCAGGGGGTGGAGTCCCCATGATCCCTGGAGGGGTTTCCAAGCCCCCCGTGGAGCTGTGGTGCTGAGGGCCATGGGTCAGTGGTGCCCTGGCAGTGCTGGGGGAGAGGTTGGACTCCATCAGCTCAAAGGGCTCTTCCAGCCTAAAGCAATTCTGTGATTCTACGAAACAGGGATATGTATAAGAGATGCCCTGGGGACAATGTGGGGATGTCACGCTCCCATGGGGTCTCCCAAGCCCTGGGGGGTACCTGGGTGTCACAGCAGCCACTTGCAGCAGCCTCCCACCCAGCTCCCACCTGGTCCCCTTGCCAGGAGCCTGGGCATCCTTCCTTACCCCGCAGGGGACGGGCACTGACGCCCTCCCTGTATCCTGTCCCGGGACGCTTTCCTAAGTGTGCCTTTCTCTTTGCCTTGCAGGTGGAGATTTCTTACCCTGGCAGTGAGATGAATGGGACTTTGTTAGACAAAGGGTCCCAGTCAGCATTTCAGGCCCCGAGACGTGTCCAGGGACTTTTTGTCTGAAAGGGCGACGGTGCCATTTCCATTAGAGAGATGCTTGAGCGAGCCGGGGCCGCCGAGTGGAAAGGCGAGCGAGAAGAGCTGCGTCAGCTGATCAGCTTTCAAATCACCTTCAAAACCTCGATTTCCTTAACATGATCCCTTCAGCAGCCCAGTCTCCGGGGCACGGCTGGGGGGCTTCACCGGGAGGAGAATAAACCGGGGACAGCGGTGACAGCCAGCGCTGGAGAAACGCCCCAGAGCATCGGGGTGTGTGGGGGCTCAAAATCCACCACCTCTGCCTTTCCCAGCTCTCCTGCACTTGTTCTGGTCGGGTAATAGCTCCACACGGCCTCACCCTGCAGCCCCCACAGTGCTTTTGGGGCACCCATCTGCTTCCCTGGTTCGGCTCGGGGGACACACACACAAACCCCCTGTTCGGAGCATCCCTGGGGCCCGAGAGCAGCTCCCCCGCGGCGCCAGCTGCCGGGGGAGGGATGAAGACGCTATGGCCAAATTATTGGTAAAACTCCAGCGGTATTTTCGGCGAAAACCCCTGCGCTTCTTCACTCTGCTGGCTCTCTACCTGGCAGCCGGCAGTTTGGTTTTCCTGCACTCGGGCTTCGCCGGGGAGCCTGCGGTGACGGGGAGCCAGCGTGGCCCCGGGGCCGGCGAAGGACCGGGGCTGCCCTACCTGGGGGTGATGCAACTGAGCCGTGGCTTCAAGGCGGCAGCGACGGTGCCCGAGGGGGGCCGGCGGCACGGCCCCTGGTTCAAAAGCCCCTCCAAGAAACCGGCGGAGAGGGGCAAAGCTGGAGACCACGGCACCACCCGGAGCCGGACGCTCAGGGGCAGGAGGGGCAGCGAGAAGGAGGAGGACAGAGGTAAGGGCTGAGGGGACACATCCGGGAGGGGGTCCCTCCTCACAGCCTCTCCTGGGGATAGCCTCATGTACTGGGGCAGTGGTCTCTGAGCTGGTTTGGTCATGCATCCCTACCAGGAACAAATTTCTGTGCATGTACCCTCAGTTAATGTGGATTTATTTATATATAAATGCTACTTGAGCACAAAGGTTTTCTTCCCTCATCCCCTGGGGTGCAGCACCCCGCTTTGGACACCACTGGTCCAGAGGATATTCCCAGAAAGATCTTTTCTCTCCATGCCCCCCTTCCTCCCTCCCCAGCTGCTGATGATCCACTTTCATTTTTCCGTTTTCTCTCTTTCCCATCAATCTTGGATCAAGCTCCAAGTTTTTCCTTGTGGGACAGGCACTTTTTGGGAGGCAGCTGTGGAAAGGTGGCCCCCACATCTTCATCCCATCCTTTCTCTGTGCCAAAGGCTCAATTCAGTTTTTAATGTGTTTAATTTGTGGTCTGGAGCACAAGTGTTGTGAGGAGCAGCTGAGGGACCTGGGCTTGTTGAGCCTGGAGAGAAGGAGGCTCAGGGGAGACCTTCTGGCTCTGACA
>JANHGN010023643.1:51977-63891 GCA_024605025.1 Megaceryle maxima | reverse complement strand
CTCTAGTGGGAGGTGTCCCTGCCATTGGCAGGGGGGTTGGAACTGGATGATCTTTAAGGTCCCTTCCAACCCTGACACTTCTATGATTCTATGCAGCTGGCTCAGAACTGGAAAAGTTTATTTGACAAAACTCAGGGCATAACTAGATAGTCGTCTTCTATCTCTGACACAAAAATAAAAACTCTTTCAGGCAGCCTGGACTAGGAAATATTTAGACACAAACTGTACGTGCATGTGGCAAAAAAAGTGTTTCTGTAACTTGGTTAATCTGCAACCAGGTAGTACACAGGTAAATAAGGACTGGAGTTCAGAGAGCTGGGTTAATTGTTGGGCTCAAGTCTTGAAGGTTTTTTTCCAACCTTCCTACCTAAACGACTCTATGATTCTAGATTCTATAATGTGACCCACATATTACAGATCAAAAATGTTCATCCTGCTTTTAGTTGAGTTGCATTTTAAATCTGTTAGTCTGTAATTCTTGCGCAGTTTTGCTATTTTTCTATTAAAATTCTTCTTTCTACACCGTGTTTTCTCAATGACAAATTCATACAGCTGAAGGCCAAAGGAAGCACCAGTTTTCCAGTGCTGAGAGCTCTAACTAGTTCTAAACTGTACGTCCGTGAGCAGTTAACCCCACGTATGTATATAGCTGTGCAATGGCTTTTAGGCAGAGTTTAGCACATTGCTAATTTGCTAAATTAATCCAGTTCATAACTGGTGTTTTAGTAACAAAAAAACTTCAAAGCATCTTAGACTAATGAAATGCATACTATTAAGTATGTACTCCTGTAACCCAAATCTCAGTGTTCAAATTCTGTAGGAGAAGAATCTAAATATATCCAGCGCCGTGACTGTGAAAGGAGAATTCAATGTAGGCCATGACCCAGAAGAGCACTTTAGCATATGTTCCACTTAAGGCATATAAGGAATTCTGTTTCAGTAATATTCGGTTACTTGATTTCCATGGGATCATTTTAACTTGTTAAAATGGAGCAATTTTATCTACTGTGATGCTATAAAGGAGGCTGCTGCATGAGAATGGGACTGCGACCCAGAAAAAGAGCATGTGCCACAAACACAGTTAGCTCTGAGTCTGCAGTTTTCAGATCTGGTCCTCCTGTGTCAGCTATTTCAGTCTCTCAGACTTTCTTAAGCCACCTGCTCCAGTGGATTAAGTTATTGTAGCTTTCCACATCTGAAAGTAATTCTGGGATGTTGCACTTGTTAAATGAATACAGGTAAGCAGAGACAACCAAGTGTCAGTTCAGTTGGACAAAACTGAATCCTTTACTGAATGGTCCCCAAAAGACAGTGCATGAGTAAATCCACAGTAGGAATGGTAGGTGGGCAGAGAGACATCCTACAAGATCTCTGACAGTAATAAAATACACAAATATTTTACATACACAGCTATGATCCTTGGACATTGTGGAGAGGTTGGTGCTGGTCTCTTCTCTCGGGTAACTGGTGACAGAACCAGAGGGAATGGCTTCAAGCAGAAACAAGGTAGGTTTAGACTGGACACTAGGAAAAAATTCTTCACAGAAAGAGTGGTGGGAGATTGGAACAGGCTGCACAGGGGGGTGGTTGAGTTGCCACCCCTGGAGGTGTTTAAGCATCGTTTGGATGTAGTGTTGGGGGACATGGTCTAGGGGAGAACTTGTAGAGTAGGGTGAATGGTTGGACACGATGATCCCAAGGGTCTTTTCAAGCCTGAATGATTCTGTGATTTTATAGAAGGAATACTGATCAAATGTGGGATGTACCCACCAGAGATGCTGCCTCTGCCTGGCTACAGCCCAGCAGAGAGATTGTGTGGGCAAATAAAAGCATTCAATTGTCAGCGTCGGTTAAATTTCAAGAAGCACATAAATGGCTGCTTCCCTAGGCTGCAGTAAACGCTCATGTCTGTACCCAAATCTTAGGTCTCCTACAATAAGGGAGGGAATGCTAAATATTTTTGGGAGCGTGACCTCCTTAACAAAACAATTCCATTCATCAGAGAAAAACCTTTGCTTAAACATCTTTGTAAAAATCATTGTCAGCAACAAATGAAGCAAAACCAGACGAAATAAAAGAATTATGGGGTTTTACGTCTTGTCATACAGGAGAAACGACAAGGAATCAGCAGAAGACAGAAAATATGATAGCTATTTAATTTCCACAGTGAGATTAAACAATTTTAATCACTTACAAACATGGCTACTTTATTTTAGGTACACATGAACAGCCACAATATTCAGCCTAAAACCAGAAATGACAGAAGTGGCAAGGCTGCTAAGAGTGGGAGAATTGAGATGATCTGCCATAATCAAATAGAGTTTAAACAGAGTCTGAAAACAAACACCGGTGCTTAAGTGGTTTACAAAACCTTTTGGAGACAGGAGGAGAGAAAAAGGTGGTTTGTTTTTTTTTTTTTCTTTATCTCTCCCAGCCATCTACGAGAAGAAAAATCTCAGGCCATAAATTACAGATAATGTCAGCGATCTAATATTTACTTAATTTCAGCTTAAGGTGGGGAAGAGTGAACACACCTCTGTGTCAGCTATTTTGTGAAATTAAGAAACAGGATTTTATTCTGAAGCAATCATTACTTGGTGGTATGTCTGCTATGTATATTAATTGAAACTGTCCAGGATTAGTTAGAATGAATACTATAACCACGAGAAAACCCAAACCAAGAGATACAATCTTTAGTTCTCTTCTACACATGTGGATGTGTAGAACATTGGTTTTGAAGGATGACAGTAGAAAAAACACTAGTTCCATGTTAAGGTCATCTAGGTACAAGTGTGTTGCAAAATATTCTCTGTGCTGCTAAAGTTGCTACCACACTTCAGAAGGGGTGACACGGGGAAAACTGGAAAGTCTGTTGATGGCTTTCATTAATCCAGCAGTCCTTAGGTGTTAGGAATCATTGCCTTTTCCTTCCGCCTCTTGACTTTCCAGCAAGGCTTTGGATGATGGCACTTCTCCACCCTCTGCCCCTTCATCTAAAAAAAAGACAGAATTAAACATTCATATCATGCCCTCTCATGGCTTTCTTTTAATGCAGTCAAGTATTTGGCTTTGCTGATCATCTCTGTTCGGATTGGGTCTTTATTACCACATTCATGGGTGGTTTAGAAAGAGAGGAGATAAAGAACTTAAAGAGCAAGCTGCAACCTTCCAAAAGCAATTTCCTGTTGGTATTGATTTGCCTGCTCTTTGCACATGCTGATCAATGTGCATTTGGTGGTAAGAAACAGATTGGAGATAACTTTTTATTATTGTTATATTTTTCTGGGTCATTTCCAAAGCCAAGTTAGGATACTGTATTCCTCTGAGCATTGCTTGGTTTCAGGTAGATAACATTACAGTTATGAACGTGTCAGTTATCTGGCTGACCTTCTTTGCCAGGAAACACTCAGGAAAATTCACCCTGTCTTCACAAGACAAAGGGATTTTTTTGTCACTCTGATTTGGAAGTTCACTCTTGCTTAAGTCAGAGCTGAATGCCTCCATGACTAACAGAAGTAAAAGCTCCCCAGCGTGTGTGGTCATTAGATGAAGAATTCCATGCTGTCACTTTTGATGCTCAAACTCTCTCACGGAGAAACAGGAACTCCTTTTGCCTCCATTTCCTTGCAAAATGTAATCATTTTCACACTACCTGCAAGTCCCAAATGGCATTACCAGTGCTAAAAGAGCAGTTTGTATACCTAAATCTAAGCAAGCCCGTAGCTTTTGGGGGTGAGAAGAAGTCTGCTCAGCGTATCTGGCTGTACCATCTTCCACTTTTAATACTCTGTCAAGGTTTAAGCCTAGCTGGCAACTAAGCACCTTGGGGCCACTCACTCCCTGGTGGGAAGGGGAGGAGAACTGGAAGAAAAAGGTAAAACCTCGTGCATTGAGATAAGAGCTTAATAGGCCAACACAAGGAGAGAAGTAACAATAACAATACAGATTAATAAAAGAACGTATAAAGTGCATGATGCACAATGCAATTGCTCACCACCTGCAGCCCAATGCTCTGCCCGTTCCCAAGCTGCAATCCTTCATCCCCTTGCCCTAGCCCCGACAGCTTCCTCAGTGATATACTGAGTGTGATGTCCTGTGGTATTGAATATCCCCTTGGCTAGTTTGTGTCAGCTGTCCTGGCTGTGTCCCCTCCCAATTTGTTGTGAAAATTAACTCAATCCCATCTGAACCAAGGACACAGTTGTAATTTAAGGGGTATATTTTCAGTTCTTTGCCCTGATGACTTGCTATAGAATATCAAAAACCAGACAAAAGAGTTATATCTTGTTCTCTACATATCACAGCAAATACATAATGCTGTACACAGTTCATCAGCTAAAGCTCCTGGCAGAAATGACTTGATACTGTAAGTCTGCTCAGAGTTTTGGAATCTTTGGAGTTTTATACCCGCAAATTAAGAACTGAATTTCTTGACACCCTTCAGCATTACACAGCACAGCACTGTTGAGGAAAGGGAGACACAACAATCTCCTCTACTGGCTGTTTCTATGTGGGGTTGGCTGTCTAATATTAGTGGACTCTTAGAGACAGGGTAGAGAAAAACTGTTAGAAGAAATCTGATCTCATAGTTGGTAGCACTCAGGTGTGCAACAGGTACTAAGCTGATGAGTGTTTCAAGTTTGTTACACACAGTCACCTAGAAAAAAACCAGCAAACAATACAGGTTATTGGCAGAACAGTGCCCTGTGGCATCAAATGTGAGAGACCAGTATAGCCTCTTTGCTTTCAATCTTCTTGCAGACTCCTCTTTGGCTTTTAGATCACCAGTGACACCAATCAGTTCCAGTATGGCCTCCCACCAGACCACCTGTGGAAAGTCTCAGCCCTCCAAAACTTAGACACCATCAAGGGATGATCAGCCAGGATACAGAAGTTCTGCATTTCAGAGTTAGTCTCTGAGATAAACAGCTGGTGCCAAAAATCTCTCCTGTGTCCCATGAGAACATTAATTTGGTAGTGCTTGCAGAGTACATGGCAGTTCATATCACACAGCCATGATCCTTGTATATTCCTAAGGAAGAAAGCCAAATCTCTCTTCTAAGCTGGACAAAAGGTGTTGGCACATCCCGTTCCTGACCTTTCACTACGACAGCAGCTGACAGCATTTTAGAAAGAAGGGAAATGTATGACCTGTTGAACATTAGATAAAGTTGAAGCAAGATGAGGAGTCTTCCTCATCATCTTCCACAATCTTCATTGTATCTTTCAGAGTAATAAAAAAATAAAAATCAGGCATCCTTTATATAGGCCCCCGTTCCATCTTCACTTTCTTTTTTTTTTACCAATTTATTATTAAAGCTAGAAACAGGCAAAAAGAGGTGCCTGTTAGAGCCCCAAAAGTTTCACAAACAAACTGTTTTCCCATCACACCATTGGAAGTTCCAAGCTTGATTTCCATTTTGGTGAATTCTCCTTTTTTTTTTTTATTTTTTTATTTTTTTCTGTCAGTCTCATCAGAAGTTTAACTTACAATACAACGAGGCTGTAATTCCCACCTGGTACTTGTGGAATTCCCAATCCTAAAAAGCATCCAAAGCAGTCAGATCAGACCTAACTGTATCCCATATTCATTTTTCCTACTATCACTGCTGCAAACTGCTGATAACAGAAACTGCTCCTTCCAGACACGCTCAGACACAGCAATACGTCAATCACAAAAGCAGAGGGTAATTCCACGCTCTTAATTCCTCCTCAAATCCTGGCAGTGCTGCTCCTTCCATTTGTAAGAAAGCATCAGTACATTTTCCTAAAACTAATGTAGCTATGCTTCACTTCTTAATGCATCGGATGAGCAACAGGAGAAGAGGATTATTCTGTCTGGAGGGCTAAGTACTTATTTTATGCTGTGCTGTAACATTTCTTTTAACAAGACTTTCATTCTTTCACGTTTATTTTTATCCCAAGGGAAAAAAAAACCAAAACTCCAAAAGAAATTTTGTATGCTTTAAAAAGCATCATCTTTCCAACCACTAGACTTTCCAGGAGCCAAAAATGAAATAAACATGAGGAACTCATCTACAGCTGTTGGATTCTTTTGTATTTTGTTTGGTTAACATGGTGCATCTCCCTTATGGTTCACTGCTCTGAACAATATGAAGTTGAGTTACACATAACGTGGCACTGAGGATTTCAGTGGGTTGGACTGGTCACTTCACTTTCCCAGATCCTGATGCTACTATCAATACAAATTTCCATCTACCTCACCTTTGATAAGGTAAACTTCTCTCCTGATGGAGTCTGACTGTGCCAGGCAGAAGAGCTATTTGGAATTTAAAAAAAACCCAACACTCTCATAATATTTGAAAAGCACAGCATTAAATATTGACTGTCCGTACTTTGGAATTGATTTCCAGTGCTCCAGTTGCACACACCATAAGGAGAAAATATGTACAGACATACTTTTCATATTCCTAGGGGAAAAGCTCTCCTTGAAAGAGTGGAGTTTTAACTGGACTCACGGGGTTCACAGCTTTACTTTGAATGTACTCAGACACCGTACCCGCTGTCCCACCCACCTGCTCTTCTGGATTCTCCCATTTCCCCTCGCTACTGTCCTGCAGCCTGAGGGTATCCGACCTTGCCACCTTTCCCTTTTTTCCTTTACGTCCACCTTCTCTCCTTCAGAAATGTTTGTCTTTTCCTTTTGAAAAAGCAATGCCTCCTTCCAGCACCCATTCAGGTTATTTTCCTCTCTTTCCCAGGTTCAGGACAGGGTATGGTGATTCAGTACCTTCTCGCTCCTCCTGGACATGTTCCTCCTACCTGCCCAGCAGTCCTTCGATGGGCCCATGGGGGGTTTAGATTACAGAACCCCAAATGCATGAATATATATTAAATTGCCAAAGCAGGAAAAACTTGGGATCAGACAAATCCCTGCCCCTCACCGCAGCCTTCCTGCTGCTTTAGGAAGCCATAACAACACACCGTCATTGCTTTGGGCAACATCCAAGCACGACATGCATGCTTGGAGACTGGGAATCCCTCCTGTAGTCTACTTTGGTTCAGAATCATGGCCCCTCCGCTCCTCAGCACACGCCTGCCTTCCACTGGGTGCTGCACCCACACTGTCGCTGCTCCTGGATGCGGGACCACCAGCTGTGGTGGCATTTGTCACAGCAGCAACAGTGATGGGCATGAGAAGAAAAAGTGACTTCCAAATCAGAACCTAAAGAAGTAGGGGCAACCCATGCTCAGGGCCAACCTATAATTCTCACTTCATAGGCATTAGAAACCAGATTTTTTTCCCAAAAAAATAAAGTAAAAAGCACTCAGATGTAACGCTGGTGTCGATTAGGCTTGTGCTAAATCAACAGAGCACCTTATCAAGTTAAAGGCCATGGCAAAATAGGACACAGCTCTCAGATAGCAAAGTTGATAGCCCACTAGCAGAAGTAAATTGCTGTAAACCCTGCTCTTAATGTATATGCCTGAGTTGGGATGGCTGTAATTGGATTAACAGCACAGCTTGCTGTCTTGTGCTCAGTTATCTCAGTGCAGCAGTAGGTCCTCATTTATAGCTCGAGTGACGATCTTCCAAGCTGCCCAGCAATGCAACTGTGTTTGCTGTTTCTCAGGGAAACTGGAATTCAGTTCCCAGCACCTTTCCCCAGGCTGCTGAACACTGACTTTGTGGGTGGATATGGCAGACTTAGTCTGGGTTAAAATTAGCTTGTCTCTTTAGGAGATATAAGTGGTAACTGCTTTGGAAGGTTGAATTTAATCCTAAAAGAAGAAAGAAATATTAGTATTGACATGAAAACTGTATGGTGGCAGAAGTCTTAAAGAGAAACCAAAGGACAACTGCATAAAAATATCAGGTTCTTGAATGTGCAGCCATTACCTTCTGAAACAGAGAGCTCAGCCAGTTTGTGTGGCAGGTCTGAAGTCCCAGCACCAGCAGGAGAGCCCAGAATATCTGGTAAGGCATTCCGGCGGCCTGCCCGTCCTGATGCTGCAAAATCTGTGACCACAGGCTCCACATCAGTCATTTCTGACTCCTTTCCTCATAGCAACATCTGCATATGGAACAGACAAAAGAAGAAAAGAACTGTAGCTGGATGGATGCTGATCACACACTCAACAACACAATAGCCACAGGCTTTGCCCAATGCGTCTTTTGATATTAAAAGCCATATATTTCAATACCCAGTGCCCCAGAATTCAGTGTTTGTGCCCCAGAAGAAGATAAAAGAATCCCTGTGAATTTGCTTACGTTTCCATTTGCACATCAGAATAGCACAATGAACTGTTCTGTCCTTAGGGTCAGCATCAGCCCTTTCTGCCAGCCACTTGTATATCTTTTATGTCCTGATCCCTCTTTTTAAGTGGTTTTGCCATACAACCACTTGGAAGGGAACTGAAACTCTCTTTTGTCATACTGCCTCTATGAAGCAAGGCATGTTTTCTTCATTACCAATCTTGATAGATTCTTATTTAGAATCTTGTTAGAACAAAATCCTTTCACAAAGGAGCAAATTAGACAAAGACGACCTCTCAAAAAACCAAACTAAACCCCTTCATAACATGTCTTTCTCCTGCAGGTATCAAGCCATTTGTTTTCTGCTCTTTGTCAGTTTGGTTTAACCTCAGATTGTGCATGTGACTTTTATCTAATAAATAACTAAATCCTGGAAGAATAGAACCAACAGTGCTCTGCTCCCTCCATCCCTGTCTCAAAGCCCTTGAAATGAACGGGGCAACTCAGGTCTTTGCAGGATCACACCCCAGGCCACCAGCTTCAATAAGACCTCCTGGAGCAGAAGGAGGGTGGTACAAGTGGCACGCAGGGATCGGGTGTGAAAACTGCCATTAGCACCTGTATTTTTAAGAATCACAAAAGACCTGAATTGTACACAGCAATTTCTGATCAGTAACAGAGTAATTTCTAATAATGAGACATGAACTGTTCAGTTAAAACCAGTATGTACTTGCACCATGTGAATGGCATTCTGGGTGTGACGTGGGAACAGGAATGTTGTCTCTTTCTGTTAAATACGGTCAGTGTTTTGTGTGGGAAGGGATACAGGTGGGGCTGGAAACCATTCCGATGGAAGGCTGTCAGCTTTGGGTCAACAACTGGCTGTACTTAAAATAAGAACTGGGTAAGGAAATCTCAGTCATGTTACTGTTTGTATGTAAGAAGCAAAGCATCATAGTCCCCTTACTAAAATTCTGCTAAGGTTGGAAAATATCAGTGCTCTCATTTCACGGACAGAAAAAATGAGGCAAATAAAGATCAAACCTGACTTGCTCTGATGTGCAGGAAGGAAGGGGCAGAAATTTGATTAGTGATGCTGACCTGGCATTTTCACCACAAAGAACTCTTTCCTTTTCTCCCTTAAAGTACCTTTTAGCTGTGCCACTCCAACAACAAGAATAAATATTCTTTATCTTCTTTGTATCTCTAAATACTTTGTAATTAAACCAAATTAATCCTTCTTGGCAAGAAATGAAATTATGAGTAAAATATGCAAGTCTGAAAGGTGACTTCATGCAAATAAAATACTTTCTTTAACCAGTGTTGGTGGCTGAAAGTTCTGACCTGAAGATTTAGCAACAAGTTCCTGTCTTGCAAGAAATCAGGTCGAGTCCAAATGAATCTTTTCCATAAATAGTAAAAAAATAAAAACTCTACACGGACACTGAAGAACGCTACTTTGTGAAAAGATACAAAGTACCTGGATCAACATTCTTGGTTAGATATAGCACTATACTATGTATTCATTTCTTGTCAGCACTTGACAAAAAATATCAAAATAAGGAGCAAGAATCCATATTTACAGACAGAGTCTCGTGGCTTCTTGTGGGTGTTCACATTTACTTAACTGTAGGTGTCCTAAATATATTTTTCCACATGCTCACCAGAGCATGTAAAAGGGACTGTAAATTACACTTTGGTACAGAAAATCCTCAGGATCTCCTTTTGCTTGGTAAAGCTGTTAAAATTCATTCCCAGTGTCAAAATGCCAGTGTTGCTGCTGTTCCTGTCCATTTCATTTCAGCCATTTAGTTGGTGAGACATCACTACTGTTGTGAGTGGACTACTGTCCACATACAGATCTTCAGAATGACATTAACATCAAAACACACCAAAGACTTCCTCAAACCTGTCTTGTGGACTTGTTTTGTTTTTTTTTTTTTTCCCTTTCACCCCTGCATGGATGTTTTGGTCCTAAAGAGTCACTTTTTAAAGGGAGAAAATCTACCCTACAACTCATGTGTTGTGGCTTAAGTGTGAACAGACTGATGGGGGTGTGGGGTGTGTGGAATGGGACAGGAGGACCCTGAGGAGTCAGAGGGCAGCTGTTATTCCCTCCCCTTCCCTGCCACGGAGGAGACAGGCAGCTCAGGAGTGGCTCTTCATTCCTGGGCTCTGCTGCTGTGGTGGCATCTCAGCAGGGCTGGTCCTGGCTCCACGTGCGCTGCGCAATCCATCACCATCCAAGAGTGGATTTTGTACATAGTTCTATTTCCTTCTTCCCTTAATATTCATTTTTCTCTTTTTCTCCTGTTAGTCATTAAATTTATTATAGTCTTAACTTCCAATCTTGGGTGAGGCATTTTTCTTTTTCTTTATTCCTCTTTTTACCCTCCCCTGGGAGGGAAGGGGGCTAACAGGGAGAACTCCTGCTCTGTGTTTCATGTGGGCTTGCCCTGGGCCTTAAATGGAGACACTCACGCTGTAAGAAACTACTCTCTGTAGTACAGTCTCACCTTACCCACCTTGTGCAGTTGTTTCAAATCCCCCCCTTTCCCCTCCAGTTTCATCTCAAGATAAGTATCTTTTAAGCATCTTCTTGCATTTGTTCTGTGTAGTATTTTTCATGCTTCCTCATGGAGTAAATATTACCAACAGTGTGCACAGTATCTAGTTTCCTCAATTCCCTTCCTTCTCCTGATGGCATCTCCTTCAGCTTCACTGAACTCATTTTGCTGTAGCCTTATCCAAGTTAAAGATACATCTTGCCAATGTCTGCATGCAGTGGCTTCTCTCAGCTTCTGTTGTCATTTTTCTCCCATGTCGCTGCTCAACCGATTAATGGTGTGCAGCTCTAAAAGAATAGTGACATTTCCAGAGGAGAAGGCTCAGTACTTCCCCAGCCCCCTTGTTTTCACAGCAAAAGAAAGGCCACCCAAAAGCAGAAGGGAATGGGGTGGAAAACAGAGCTGAGCAGGGATGCAGGTCATTTGCAGAGGGTCAACAGTAGGAAGTCAGGTGGACCTCCCAGAAAAGCCCAGCTGCTAAAATGAAACACTGAAGGCTTTGACTGGCATCCCAATTAATACCCCATCAGTCCCCCATAGTACCAGCCTAACTTTGCAGCTTATTACCAGTCCATGACATAATACTAAGGGCTTTGGGGGGATTCTAGGTTAATTTTCTCATATATGCCTCTGAAATTGTCCAGAATGCACAAGAACCACTCAGGTGAGCAAGGGGGAAGGAAACACTCCCGATTGTGAAAACTGGCAACAACCAAAAGTAAAACTCAATTGCTGCATCTATCAGACATTCAACTAAATGTCCTCTGACAAAGCAATGGCAGGTAAACTACCTGTGGGGTTTTCTCTAAGCAAGACAGACAGTTTTATTAATCTGCAAATCTTCTTTTGTTGTCAGCGTAGCCAGCTCCTCGGGAGGAAATGAGTCACAGAGGCTGGTGAAAATTTGTTTAAATAGATGACAAAAGGAAAGAACAAATGGAAGGGGGCTACACGAAGGCAGGGGAAGGCCTATTCCAAAGGGTTTGTAATGACAGGACAGGGAGCAATGGTTTTAAGCTGGGAAAGGAGAGGTTTAGACTGGATATTAGAATAAAGTTCTTTAATCTGAGGGTGACAGACACTGGAATGGGCTGCCCAGAGAGGGGGTGGAGGCCCCATCCCTGGAGTC
>JANHGN010023643.1:19663-33263 GCA_024605025.1 Megaceryle maxima | reverse complement strand
CTCCAGTCCTATCACTGCCCAACAGCCTAAAAAGTCCCTCCCCAGCTTTCTTGTAGCCCCCTTCAGATACTGGAAGGTGATGTTTAAATGCATGGCATACATTGATTTGTCAGGAATACTGGAGTTAAAGAGTCCTGAAAAAAGGAGGTCAGCATAAGCTGTTAGACACACTCTGACTCCAGAAAAACCTGACAACTAACATGCCCAAAACAAACAGAAGATAATTCTGTAATTATTTGGGAAACTCTGAGCATCAATTTCCGTGTTTAGCATTTCTCCATCACCTGTGTGTCTCTTACTACCACCTTAATTCCCAAACACTGAGCAGCCACACTGAGTTCAAGAGCTGGATCATCACAAAGTGAAATCGGAACCAATGCCCACACGTAGTTCATCCCACATCAGCAAAGGCCCCTTGTTGTGTTCCTCTCAGCAAACTTTTACCCAAGCTGTGCAAAGACTTTTTTTGCATTGTTTTTTTTGAAGAGAAGTTCTCAGGCACATCTCAAATGAATCATTAAATTTGAAGTTGGTGAATTCTTAACAACTGCTATGAAAACAGTGATGACCACTTGTCACGGCAGCATAATTGGATGAAATGAAGTGACTTTGGATAGACAAACTGATGATCCTACCTTGCTGTCAACCTGAGACACTGTGATTTCTGTGAGAGACTCTTTCTTCTCCTTATCATCGGGCAATCTAGTAAATCTCCTCTCCAAAAGTAACATTTTGAGGTAAAAGATGCAACATTGAACATTCGACAGTGGCCCAAAAAGAACACGTCCTTGTTATATTTGTTATATACTTGGACACAATTGTAGAACCTTTACACATCACTAATGCACATGAGAAATCTGACATTTGAGCCCCTTTAATTTTAGGAAACAAAATGGGATTCTGCAATTTTGGTAACTTTATTTAACATTTATTATTAAGTCACTGTTTCAGACTATTCATGGGCACATTTTAGATGATGTCTTTGTATTTACCCATTCTGTATGGGTTCTGACTCTGCTGCTGAAAAAAAAAAGCACAAGCTTTCTGAATTTTTCTTAAAGTCAGCTGAGGAGGGGAAGGGAACAAGTAACATCATTAGGAAGAGTACAAACTCGTTCAACTTTATCCTGTTTAGTCTTCTAAAACAGACTTCTGCACGTGAAAATGAACTAGGGTCACTGCTGCTGGGACAACTAAAAAAAACCTGATTTAATTAAAGCAAGGAATGCTACTTGACTTTGCTGAATACAAACAGATCATAGAAAGGTTTGGGTTGGAAGGGATCTTAAAGATCATCCAGTTCCAACCCCCCTTGCCATGGACAGGGACAAATCCCACTAGAGCAGGTTGCTCAGAGCCTCATCTAAACTGAGCTTGAACACTTCCAGGGATGGAGCATCCACAGCCTCCCTGGACAACCTGTTCTGGTGTCTCACCGCCCTCAGAGTGAAGAACTCCTTCCTGATTTCTAATCTAAATCTGCCCTTTTCCAGTTTAAAGCCCTTACCCCTTAACTTATCACTACAGGCCCTTGTAAAAAGTCCCTGCCCAGCTTTCTTGTAGACCCCCTTCAGATACTGGAAGGTCACAGTAAGGTCTCCCCAGAGCCTTCTCTTTTCCAGGTTGAACAACACCAACTCTCTCAGCCTGTCCTTGCAGGAGAGGTTGTTCCAGCCCTCTGGGCATTGTGGTGGCCTCCTCTGGACCCGCTCCAACAGGTCCATTTCCATGCACCCAGATGGGGTGCATGAGACATGAAGAAAGGTCTAGGGGGAAGCAGACTCCACACTGGTCAGAACCATCTCCCTCACTGAGCAGATACACAAGGCCACAGGGGTAGCCTGCCAGGGGGTTGAACCCTGGTACAGAATCAGTCAAGGTGACGACCACTGGGTGTGAAACGTGTTTTATAGTTCCCTGACATAGGAAGTCACTCAGTCTCTTTCCAACGACTACTGTTTTATGTGGTTTAACTATTTTTTACCTAAATTAACATGTATTCACTACTGTCTTTGGCTCATTTCCTGCTCCCAGATATCTCTCCACTTTATTTTGGACTCTGAATACAAGTTCTTTGAATTTATTTGAAGCTAGAACACTGACAGTGTAATTGCTCCACTGGCTGACGCAGAAATAAAACTTCATTTTTTGTTACACTAAACTACCTCAGCTAAGTGTTTGTTGCAATGCAGTTCTGCCTTCCTGCTAATTATTGCTACAGCTTCTTGCCAGACATCCTTTTGGAAAGTTAAATACTAGCTTCCAGAGGAGCAGCAATGCTAAAGGCAACAGAACATCATTCTAAATGAAGTAGATGGCAGCGTGAAAGGAAAGCAAAGGTCTTCCTGCTAGGATAGCTGCCTACAAATCCTGGCTAAGCAACTCCCTTGTAAAGACAAGGCAGGGTTTTGTCAAAACAGGAGGTTGTCAACATCCCAAAACCAGCACAGTTTTCATCGCATCGAGGCTCAACTCGGTGGAGAACAGCAGGGATATCCTGGATTACTTGTGGGCCTCTGTGAGTGAGACAGGCTGTACAGCCAGGAGGAGGTGTCTGGGACAGAGACAGAAGCAGAGGATAAAGCAAGGCTGAAAAGTCGATGATAGAAACTCGTAGAATAATTCACCTTGGAAGTGACCTCAGGAGGTCATCTACTCCAATCTCCTACTCAAAGCAGGGTCAATAATTAATCAGACCACACTACTACTCATGGATCTGTCCAATCAGCTTTTGAATATCTCCAAGGATGGAGACTCCACAACCTCTCTGGGCAACCTGTGCAGGGACTCCACTGTCTTCATGAAGAAAAGGCATTTCTTTACCTCAAGCCCAAATCAGCCCTGTTCTACTGACCAGAGTCTTTTGTTCTACTGTGCAACTCGTAAAGAGCCTGTCTCCACCTTCTCACTAACACCACATAGGTTTGGGAAGGCTGCTCTCAGGTCCCCTCAAAATCCTCTCCAAGTTCAACAAGTCCCAGTCCCTCAGCCTCTCCTCACAGTGCAAGTGTTCCTTCCCTGGCCAACCTAGTGGTCTCCTGCTCTAGTTTGTCACCAACCTTTTGGTAAGGCAGGAGTAAAACTGAAGAAGTCTTCCAGCCTTCCATACACGGTCTAATGAGGACAGCCCAGTATGTCACTACACCTTCCTTGGTGAGTATTCATTGCCTGCTTGTTGCAGGCAATGCACAAAGTAGGATGAGATGGTCACAGTTATCAAGAGGGTTCAGGCTGAGTGGTTCACCCTGACTGGTGTGTAAAAGATGGAGAACTATCAACTGATCCAGCAGGACTTTGCATTCTAAGCACCTCCATCTTTTGGAAACTGGGCATGGTGACAGATTTCCAGTTCAGCTGTGAGACATGTAGAGCAGAGCATGTGATACTCCAAATCGGGCATCAAAAATCAGCTTTTTTTTTAATTCTGAATAGGGCTGGCACGGAGTCTGGTTTACAGATGGTTTTCTGTTGTGTGTTTCTGTCGCTTAGAGGAACACAGCAAAATCAGAAGGGAAAGCCCTTCCCCACAGAGAAGCAAGAAATCAGGGAAACAGAAGTAAACCCACAAAGAATAAGGCAGTAGTTATTAAATTAAGTCACTTCCCATGTCACAATTCTCTGAAATAAGGAACCACCTACAGAAGCTCTCATTTTTATGCCAAACAATTCAGTCTTTGACCCTCCTGTCTGTAGTAGCTTTGGCTGGCATTTTCCAGTCTTACTTACACAGCTCGATGCAAATCAGGCAATTAGCATGCTTGTTATTTCTTTACTAACAAACATGGTCTTTGAAAAGACAGATTTGACCTTTTTGTTTACCATCCCCTCAGATTTCAATCCATCTCCATATCACTCTTTGTGCTCTACACTATACAAAGCCTGACTTCTTTTGCTCTTTATCTGCTTTTGATATTTCCTTTTTTAAACTGCTTGATGCCTCTATTAGGGTCTTTTTTAGTTGTTTCCAGATATTTAGAAATGCTCCTTAAAGCTCATGGATCTCATATTCATTCATGAATATCATTAAAAGTCAATGGCAAAATTCAGTTTAAGAATTTGACCCCTGGAATAACTCCAGCTCCTAAAAAACTTCTGAAGAGACTACTTAGCAGAGTGAGGACATGACAAAATTGACTGAAAGGACTGCTAAATAAACTCACCTCTATTTGATATGTCCAAATGTATTGTATTAGAGCCCACTTATTAACGAGCAAAAGACAACTCAAATACAACAGAGGATAATGTCAAATCAACAGGCTGAAGTGCAATAGACAATCAAATGCCACTTTAAGCTGTAGCACTACACACTATGGTCCTGCATAGCTCCAGTACACAGAAGCAAGTGTTTCATTTTCATAGTTGCATGCTTAAAAACACACGTGTAAACTCTCTGGGACTGTAATTGCTTATTTGACTTTATTTCCTAGTTCAATCTTTTGAAATAGCAGTTGCACACTCAAGACCACCAGGACACAACAGGTCCAAATACTCAATCTTCCAGTCTCTCAGGAGTCTGAAGAGTGCTGAGTATTGTTGACTTTTACAGATACTGAGGAGAGCTTAAGCTACTTAGCAACTCAAAGGATCAAGCCCTATTAAAAAAGCAGGAATATAGAAGACTTCATCAGAAAGGTTCCTCTCATCAGAGAAATTGTCTTTTCTAACAGTAGACCTTTCCCTGGCATCTGATGTTCTGGAACAGTCTGATACAGTGACACACATTCTTCTAGGTCCATTGTGCTGCCACGGCCCAGAGCCCAGGCCCTCGGAAGACACCAACAGAACAAAGATAGAGCAAGTCATCAAACCCAGGATTCCCTTTGCTGCCCAAACCATCCTGCCTGAGGGCAACCACAGGAGCCTGATGCTCCTTGATGCTGCTGAGAAGCTGTAGCTGGGATAGAAGAATTGGGGCAGGAAGACAGGTCACCCTCTAACTCTGCTGCTCCTTCAGCCCTTGCCTCTTTACCTGAAACCCATATTACAGTTTTCTCACTCCTTACCAACTTTGCTCTTTTCCTTCCACCTTACTGGTGTAGAATTCAAGCTAATAAGCTTTGCAAGCTTATTACTTTTCATATCAACTACAGCTTGGCTTGAAGCAGAAACCCATGAATCTACAAGCTGTGGTAGCCAAAAGGTCAAACTACCTCTCTGTGGACATAAGCAGCGTCCACAGTGCAACCGTGCAGATGCCAGCCTGGCAGTAAAACGCCTTCTTTCACAAGGGTGGACACAAATGTAGCCACCTGGACATCAGCAGAGCACTGGCCGGGCAGTATCTGCTACCCTGAGACACAGAAAGAGCCAGAGACTCAAAAAGGGGCTGGGGAGGGTTGGTGTTCAAATGCATTTAGTCTTTCCTCTTATAATGTAAAGCCAATGCTGCCTGTTTGTCACAGAGCGAGGGAGAGGGGAGAGGAATCTCCCCCAAACATCAGCGTGCAATCTTTGGTGGCTTGCAGTCACAAATCAGCAAATTCACACAGATAAACCTGGGTCTGAGGGAGGTTCTAGCTTATTTCCGCGCGGGTTATCGTACTGTGCATGGGATTTTTTAAGCACAATTATAGCCTCTGACATCTTATCTAAAAGAGTGGTCACCATAGTAACGCCTGAATCACATGGCACTGCATACCTGATACCAATCAATCTTGAAAACATCTTTTTTAAAGAAACAGACTCCTGGAAAACTGCAGAGGGAGGTTTGGTGTTGAGACTAAGAAGATCTTACAACAATAATTTTGCCTTAGTCTCATTTGACAATCCTTCCATACAATCCCGTTCCCCATCAGCTTATAAAAGTGATAGAAAATGAAAAAGGGCAGCGGGTCTGTACTGAAAAGAGTGACAACCAACCAAGTACAGCTGACATGTAAATAATATGTTGCATTTTTCCCCCAGAGCATTAACCGTGACTTCTGAGAACACAGCCATGCTCTGGTCCTTGAAACAAAACATAAACATGCCCACCATAGTGCTGGCCCACGACACCAGATTTCCCTTCAAATGTTAAAACCCCCAAATTGAATCAGCTTCTTTCTCCCTTTTTTCTTTCCTGGTCTGCAATTCAATTCAGTTGATTAGAGCTGAGTTACTCTGGGGGGGCAAAGGAAGACAACCACGTTGAAGGAAATTATGATTGGATTTACCTTGACACCATGGCTTTCTAAAGTGCCTTCTGCAGGCAGACCCCCAGGCACATCCAGCAGCCACAGAGATGATGAAGTTGCTGATTTCCTGGAGGGTTTTCCTGGGTTGATTATTTATTTTTTTTTACAGCAGATAACTCATGTGCAAAGTCCAACCAGCCTCAGCAGTATTTCCAAGATAGTTGTGGTATTTCCTGTTTGATTCTCTCCCAACTTACTGCTACTTTCATTATTTGAAAGTCTACTGCTTAATTTTCCTTTGAAAGAGGCTATTGCTCTTCAGATGGCTTCCATCTTTGTCATTTTCCATTCCATCTGTATTTGTCCAAATAAGTCTCAGCTATAATCATTTACTTTGAGAGTGTCTCTCCTTTATTTGATGGGATTTCAGAACAGTAGAGCCCCTCAATTTGTAAATGCCATTGACAGACAAAAGTTGGATATCCAACTGCCATAACCTTAGTAAAATTTGCTTAGAAATTCTTTCAGCATCCTGGAGATGGGTGTAAGAACAACAGAAGTTGCCACTCTATGAGTCTAAGGAGGTAATGAGCCATCCTTTACTAAGCTTACTGATGTCACTAGAACCTGCCCCTTTGCCTTGCCCTCGTTGCTGACCCAACAGAACAGATTGTGAACGGCTACCACAGATTGTTTGAGCTCATCTGGGTGACTGTACACTAAAATTGATTAGAAAAATGCTCCCACCACTCATTCACAGAGAGATGGTCATATCCAGGACTGACTAACTACTTAAATCATTAAATGAACACTTAAAAAAGAGCTGCAACTATTGCTGTTCAAGAAGAGTGCTATCACAATTTTTCTAATAAAGAAAAGGCAGCAACTGGGTGGTTATGATAGAAATAAGTCACTTCACACGTATCACAACTGAAATGTCAAATTGTACTTGGTTTGAAAAAATTCCAGGTGCCTCTAATTCTAGTACAACATTGGCCTGTATCCTACTGGTGTGATCCAGGAGCAGAGGTTTAACTAAGATGCATGTGGCTTCGAAGCTAGCAAAATAATGGGAACTGATGATATGTAAACATTTGTGGCAGTTGTTTTCTGCCCTCAGTATGTTGTCATGCAATACA
The DNA here is from genome assembly GCA_024605025.1 of Megaceryle maxima. NCBI lineage: Eukaryota > Metazoa > Chordata > Aves > Coraciiformes > Cerylidae > Megaceryle > Megaceryle maxima. The sequence continues at coordinate 26,011 of JANHGN010023643.1, read as the reverse complement.
GATATCTCCTAGCAGCTACACCAGGTATTTGTACTGTCTGTGATGCTTTAGAAGTCAACACTAGTGGTCATGGAGTCCTATTATACATAAGGAAGTAGGGCTTTAAATGTGCTTTCATAGTGTGGAAGTCACATTTTTTTAGCTGTGGTTCTGATACGTATCTCCCAGTAAATGGCATTCATCAGGGCAACAAAACCCCAACAACAGACATGTCATGTTCTAATATCAAAATTAAAAAGTCAGTAAAAGTTTATTGAGTTTTGAGCTGTGTCGGGGCCCGGTTATGGTTTTCAAACTGCATAGGACCAGCAGCAGAAGAGATCCGTTGATTCTGGTGAGGATCAGAAGAGACCCTGCTTCGACTATACACAGCATCTTTGCAAAGGTAGCTGGCAAGGGAAGATGACAAAAGCACAAGGGAGTTGTTATAGCAATTGAGAAAGCTACTTGTATCCTCCTGTGCTTTAGCAGCTCGTAGGAAAGAACTTAAAACCTGCCCTTCTCAAATCCTTAGTTTAAAAACCAACAACATAATCCACACAATGAAACACACAAACCCAGTCTATCCTTGCCCTGAAAGAACTTTGTCATAAATAGCTAATTAACCATGCAGCTCAGACTGGAAGGCATTCAGACCCAGGAAAAACCCAGTTAAAGAACAGAATATCACATTATACTTGCCAACACAAAATGATGATTCATTTGCTTTCCATATCCATTTATAAATTAAGGGTCACCATTAAAAAAAAAAAAAAACAACAACAAGGAGGGTTAGAAACTTCACAGGTATTTTCATTACCCTCTCTAGCAGGTCTCTTCATATGCTTTTGCATATGAAGATCACAAATCTTTCACCCTTATGCAGCTGACTCAGCAATGCTGCAGAGGCTGTTAGTGCTGCAGGTTTGGAAATGTACCCTAAACTGATGTTTTCTCTTCAGGTTGCTTTCTTTTAGTACTGTCTTCTATGTGTTTGAGCTTCAAGTACCAGAGTGTGGACAGGGCACATGGGTTTAGGCTGGATACAATCTTTATGGAAGTCCACCTCCACTGTGACTTTTTTATCCCCTGATGATGTACAGTAGAAGTAACTAATAAGTAGCTTGCTAAAGAGTTATTTATACAAGAGCAAACACAAACCCACTAGATTTGATATTTTCCTTTTGTACTGGTGTAAAAAAATAGTGAAAGAAAATCAGTGTGATCAAAATTTGGTCCATAAAAAGCAAACAGAATCAGAACAGCACAATTAGCAAGCAAAACAAGTCATGAAGTCTGCTTTCTGAGTTCCCCTTTCACATTTCAACTTCTGTCCCTGGCACCTATGGTAAAGATTTTTTTGCCCTAGTCCAGTTTTAATTTCTGTGTCTCAGTCCTATCAACTTGAAAGTATTTGAGAGCTTTTTTTTTCCTCTCCTCTTTCTCTATCTCAGGAAAAAAAAAAAAAAAGGCAAAGATAAAGCCTGGATTCTCTGGCAGGGTTTGTCTTCATGCTGTGATTGATGAAGCATCGTGAGGCTGTACCGAATTTAACCTTGGAAACATCAAAACCAACATCCCCCTGAAGCAGTGAGGAAGAAGGGCACTGATTCAGCCCACTGCTATAGGTTGCATAGCCTGAAGCTCCTTGAATAGGCTCAAAAAAGAGGTGAAGAGAGAGAGGCCTGTCTCCTAGGAAGATTTACAGGATTAATTTACCTGCAATTTAGACAGAATGACCGCTGGGTTCTGGCTGAGAGATGTGAAAGGAATAGCGACCTGCTCAGTGCTCCTCTCCTCCAGCTGCATCAGGGAAGGATTTCAGGCAGGTGTCCCCAGCAAAAGCCACCTCCCCGAGTGAACAGGAGAGAGGCAAGTCACGGGAGGGGACACTCCCTGCCAACCCATACACAAAGCTCCCTTTGTCCTTGGAGACTCCCGCTGAGAAGCCTTACCCTCACCCGTGGTTGTTCCTCACCTGTGAAAAACATCAACAGGAGCATTGTGCAGAACCCTCTAGCTAGCTGGTGGTGAGGCAAAGGGGATGTCCAGCCCACCCTGGGGTGAGGACAGCTCTTCTCATAGGGCCCTGGTCTTTCTTTAGATCTTTGGTGAACATGAGTTTAGAAGTCCACCTCCCCACCCCACCCTCACTTCTGTCTGTGCTCATGTAATTTGACCTATTTGGAGTAAAATGAGACTTTGGAAGGATCTGAATGTGATTTTTACTGAGAGCTCTTAAATGACAAATACTTTTGAGCATGGTCTTAAGGACCCAGATGTCTTATTTAGGCATCACAGAAAGTCATGGCAAATACCAGCACACTCTCCAGATGCTCACCTGACACTCTTTTCCCATGGTGGTTGTGCCTTTCCCAACCATTCTCAAGATAAAAATGTAAAAGGCAACCAGCATGCCAACAGAGAAAAAAGAAATGGCATTTTATAGGTGGCATATATAGGTGATGGCACCTCCAAACACTTACCACCCAAGTGCATCTGCTTCCTATCCATACCCCAGACCAGAGAAAGGTAACCCAGTCCCATCTCACACAGGAAGAGGTAGCCTACAGACAACACTCAAGAAATGCTTTCTATAGAAGGAGGCCCTCACATTTAGGCTCTTGACAGACTTACCAGTTGCCTCATTCTGCCTTGCAGTGAGTTTTCATCTTTGATAAGAGCAGCCTCCAAAGTACCAACCTCTACTGAAAGCCAGTTTATGCCAAATACCGAGATGCAGGAGGCTACTGGCTGAGCAGAGCTCTACTGCAGGGCAGGGACCACAACTTCAATCTGTGGACAAACCATTCTCCTCAGGCTCCCTGCATCTTACCACGACTGCAATTACAGCATTGCTAAGAGGTCAACTTGATCTTTCTTCTGAAATACTTAAATATGGCATCCGTTTAGACCGTGAAGGGATTTTATAGGACATCTTTAATGTGCACACAGAAAAGCTTTAGAAATTCTCCTGTTCTTTTTGTGAAAGGTTTAGATGTGGCCTCTCCAATGAAAAAATCCTTTATCACATTGTCTCCTGGGTTGACTATAATTCTACTGACCTGGGTAACTGTTCCCCACTCCAGTGTGGCACCTGTAACAGTCCTTGCAGGCTTTGAAATGAAAAAAAGGTGTCTGTGATAAAGAAAGACGTGAAGTTAACATGGATTGACTACTTGATCCAACTTATGCTGAAGTTACAGGAAGCATTTCCATCATCTTCGATGCAGAACGGGGCTCAAAGAGGGGGATTTTGTTCAGGCTTGGGCCAGCAGAGAGGAATTCTGCCTTCTGTGAATCATCTTTGAACCCTTAGAGGATGCACAATGACTTAATCCAGCTCACACAGCCTACGTTGAACATGAAGGATATTGGCAGGCCTGGTTTTCAAATGGTAAGCTCATATTTGAGGAGTTTATCTTTCAAAAATGGATGGAGCTTATCATTTGGCACATTTTTACCATTCCCAGACACAGAGATATGTCAGCTTTACAGCCTGAACAGATAAAGGAGGTCAATTTAATTTCTGATCCCATGTTGTAAACTATTAAGCTACACAAGTTGTGTCATGAGCATTATCTGCAGTGAAGTATTAAAAAAATAAAAAAGGCATTTCATGAGTTCTTTTATTAAGTTTAGGAAAAAAATGCCTATAGCTCTTCAGTAGGTTAACTTTTGCTTAAGCCACATCTATTTACAGTTGTAGCTCTTTCCTCTACCAGTAACTTTCATAAGCAAGGGCATTCTACTGCTTTCAGATTTCACAGATGTAGAGAAAAAACCCTTTTCCATACCCCTGTTATTAACACTTAAGCATTTCAAACTCAAAATCTGTTCTAAAGATGCAGGAATGAGCACCCCAAATAATTTTGTTTTCAGCAGCAGCAAAACAGTTTTTCAGAAACAAGTGACTCTACATTAATGAGGCCTAATTAAGCATCTTAGAGTCATAGAACTGTCTGGGCTGGAAGGGAGCTCCAGAGGTCATCCAGTCCAACCCCCCTGCTGAGAGCAGGGACAGCCTCACCTAGAGCAGGTTGCTCAGAGCTCTGTCAAGCCCCACCTTGAATGTCTGCAGGGATGGGGCCTCAACCACCTCCCTGGGCAGCCTGTTCCAATGCTCCACCACCCTCATCTTTTTTCCTTAAAAGTCCTGCCTTTAAGTACCTATGGAATTACTACTGACTTGCAGAACTGCTCAATGTCTGCACTTCTCATGTGGGATCACTAAGATTGGAAGTTAAATGATACAGTGTAAAATCATCTGCTTTAGTTTTAATTACACAAGTTCAGATGTTTTGTTAACATGTATTTCCTTCAGATCTCCAAATGCAACATTAAAGAGCTCTGCTCTCCTCCTCAGTAGGATCTAAACCATCACCAGGACTGTTTCTGTTTCTTCCAGAGCTGTGACTATGTCCTGTTCGATTGTCTTCTCCTGGGACATACGTATACCTTCTGAAAGCAAAAGAGTAGGGAGATGACCTGAAGGGTGCTCACTGTACATAACACCCTTTCTTACCCCAGCCACCTCTGTGGGCTGAGAGGCACAAGAGAGATGCTTCTTAAAACTGCCTACCCTGCACAGCACTGGCAACACCCCTGAAGTGGACAAGAAAGCAATGGCAACAGCTGGGGTAGAGACAAGGAGACAATGACACCATGTGGCAGAAGGTGATGAGGAGGTGGCAGTGACATCCAAAAGAAAGATGAATTATGGCAGCAGTGCCAGGATGAGAGGGCAGGGCCTGAAGCTGCGCCAGGGGAGGGTTGGGCTGGATCTTGGGAAGCACTTCCTCATGGAAAGGGTGATCAGTCACTGGAATGGACTGCCCGGGGAGGTGGTGGAGTCACCATCCCTGGAGGTGCTTAAGGAGAGATTGGATGTGGTGCTCAGTGCCATGGTCTGGACAGACCTTACTGCGGCCTTTCAGCACTTAAAGGGCCCTGTCAGAAAGATGGGGACAGACTTTTGAGCAGGGCCTCTTGTGCTAAGACAAGGGGTGATGCTTTTAAACAAAAAGAGGGAGATTTAGACTGGAGAGAAGGAAGACATTTTTTACACTGAGGGTGGGGAGAGCCTGGCCCAGGCTGCCCAGAGAGGTGGTGGCTGCCCCATCCCTGGAACTATTCCAGGTGAGGTTGGTCGGGGCTCTGGGCAACCTGCTCTGGTTGCAAATGTCCCTGCTCCCTTCAGGGGGTTGGACCAGATGACTTTGAAGGGTCTCTTCCAACCCAAACCATTCTGTGATTCTATGCTTCAGGTGTAAGCATGTGTCCTTTATCACTTGTCATATTTGTTTGCTTTAAAACTTACTTGTGTTTATGAGTAGCACAATGCTTCATAGAATGACATTTATTGCTGCCTTTCTGTTACAAAGTGAAGGATTCTAGAAACTTGTTTCTGATGCCGACTTTACGCAGGATGTATTTCCCACTTGAGATAATAAATTCAGAAGCAGGTTAGTAAGGTGTTAGAATGTCAGTAACGACCTCTTCCCTTGCCCTGTTTTATCCCCATAGATCTTCTCTGTTGCAAAGTAAACAGATATTACTTCACAATGAAGGTAGCATTTGATGATTGTGTTGAGGAATTTAATTACTTTTGTTACTTACAAAATCCCAGTTTCCTCTCTACCCGTTTTTAAGATCTACTGAAATACTTCCCTTGAAGTTTCAAGGGGCAGGGAGGGGAACAGCCCTCTGGAAGGAAGTTACTGACCTTAAACAAAAGCAAATGAAGCACCGACAGCTCTGCTGAGGCAGTGAGTAACCATAGCTACTGAGTGATGCTAAAACATAAAGTTTATCTAGTTTAAAATTGTCTGTTATGTCCATTTTACCAGCTTACTTAAAGGTACTTCTGATGCTGAGTGACTGAGTATACTGGTGTCCACCTGTAATTGCCAGCTCTGTGGACTTTTAAAACATATTTTTGTTTAAATAATAACTAGTGGTGGCTGATATTACCACTCCTCATAATTCTTTACCTACACCTGGCTATTCTGAGGTATTTCTGGTGAAATATTTAATGTTTTTTCTGATAAATGACTCTGTGTTTGTGGGTGTATATAAATAGTATCAATATGGCATATCTGTCTAGGCAGCTACAGTGATGAAGAGGATGGAGCCAGCAAGGCTCCTTTGCTATGGGTGTTTGCCATGATGGTTTTTATATTGTTAACAATTCCTGCACTACATCTCTTTTGTTAGCAATAAGATTTGTGCTGGCAATGTCACAGCTAATGGCTTGCCAGGATCACAGGATGTCAGGGGCTGGAAGGTACCTTGGAGATCTTCAAGTCCAACCCCCCTGCCAGAGCAGGACCATAGAATCCAGCACAGGTCACACAGGAACCCAGCCAG